>MJUU01014375.1:17039-28025 GCA_002080025.1 Modiolus philippinarum | reverse complement strand
TTTACAAAGATTGCTCATTTTATTCCGATCCGATAAAAAACATGGCCGGCAGCACGGAACTTAGGTTTAACATTGGACCATATGGGAAAAATCACACTCTGTAAAGGCTAAAGCAAATTGGACCAAACTCGACAGGAATGATGTACTTAAGGTCCTTAACAAAGATTGCTCATTTCTTTCCGATCCGACGAAAAACATGGCCGCCAGCATAGAACATGGTTTAACATAGGACCTTATGGGAAAATCACATTTTCATCTACTCCTCTGAAAGCATTGAAGCAAATTCAACCAAACTTTACAGGAATAATGAATTGAAGGTCCTTAACAAAGATTGCTCATTTGTCCCGATCCGATAAAAAACATGGCCGCCAGTGCGGAACTTAAGTTTAACATTGAACCCTATGGGAAAAATCATATTTTCATCTTCTGCTCTGAAACGGCTGAAGCCAATTGAACCGAACTTTACAGGAGTGATGTACTTACGGTCCTTAACAAAGATGGCTGATTTCGTTCCGATCCGACAAAAAAAACATGGTCGCCCGTACGGAACATGGTTTAACATTGGACCCTATGGGAAAATCACATTTTCATCTACTCCTCTGAAATAACTGAAGTAAATTCAACCAAACTGTACAGGAATGATGAATGGAAGGTTCTTTACAACGATTGATCATTTCGTTCTGATCCAATAAAAAACATGGCTGCCACTGTGGAACTTAGGTTTAACACTGGACCCTATGGGAAAATCACATTTTCATCTACTCCTCTGAAATAGCAGAAGCAAATTCAACCTAACTAAATTTACAGGAATGATGACTGAAGGTACTTTACAAAAATTGCACATTTCATTTCAATCCGACAAAAAACATTGCCTCAAGTGCAGAACATAGTTTAACATTGGAGCCCAGTATGAGAGGACCATCCTTTTCATCATCTTCTCTTAAAACAATTTAAGCAAATTATACTAAATGTTTAGAAGGTCCTTTGCAAAAATTACTCATTTCAATAGGATCAGACAAAACACACGGGTGCTAATTGAGAACATACCTAAATACCCTACCCCATTGGTAAAAAACATGATCATTTTTGGTCATGCATGGCATATAATTAAAAGCGTTTTGTCAGGTGAGCGATACAGGCTCAGTCTCTGAGCATCTAGTTTTATTTTTAGTCCGATATTGATGCATTTTTTTTCCAAAGGATTCCTTATGAAAAATTATCGTCGCGCTCTACTATTAGATGTTTGGTTACTTGTTTCCTTACCAAGCTATGAGGGGCCGAAGGGGCCAAAATCGTAAATTTACTGATAACCAAAAAATTTTATTTTTCATCTGATTTCGATGGGATTTTTTTCTTTGGATTCCTCTTGATGTAAGCTTTCAGTGTTATGTCAACAGATTTGGCATAGGTCTTACCGTTTCCGAGCTATGAGGGGCTGAAGGGGGCTAAAATCGGAAAGTTACAGATAACCTAAAATTTTTATTTTTCATTGGATTTCGATGGGATTTTTTTCTTTGGATTCCTCTTGATGTAAGCTTTCAGTAATATGTAAACGGATTTGGCGTAGCTCTTACCGTTTCCGAGCTATGAGGGGCCGAAGGGGGCCAAAATCGTGGATGACATGCTGCGATCGTATCATGCTGCGCCCTTTATTGATTTTGACCTAATCGTCCAATTTTGGGGGGTTTTCGTAGCGTACTTTTATGACTACCCCTTTCATTGTCATTATTGTGGTGGTACTGGTATGCCTTCTGCAACTCCTCCTACAAAATGTACATCAATGAATGGAAATTTTTGAAACTTTCATAGAATGTTCATCACATGATGCTATAGTGTACCTAGGCCTCCTATTTCATGTGTTTTAGATTTGATCCGACTAATTTTTGGGCATTCCCATAGGGAAAGATAGATTTTGCCATTCATTGTTATAGGGGTACTGATATGCCATCTACAACTCCTCCTAAACCAATACATGGAAATTGATAAACTTCCAGCGAATCTTTGTTACATGATGCTTTAGTACACCTCTTATTTTAGATTTTTATTTTACCAATTTTAGCTCACCTGAAAGGGTCAGTGTGTCTTCGTCGTCTGTTGTCAGGCGTATACTTTTCAAATTTTAATGTTCTCCACTGAAACCAATGAAGCAAATTCAACCAAACTTTACAGGAATTATGTATAGAAGGTCCTTCACAAAGATTGCACATTTCGTTCCGATTCCATAAAAAGTATGGCCGCCAGCGCAGATCTTAGTTTTAACATTGAACCCTATGGGAAAAATACTCATTTTCAACATCTGCTCTGAAACTATTGAAGCAAATTTAAATAAACTCTACTGAAATGATGTGAGGAAGGTCCTTGATAATAGAATGCTCATTTTATTCTGATTCCACAAAAAACCATGGCCGCCAGCACAGAGCATAGTTTCACATTTACCTTATGGGAAATTCTCATTTTCATGTTTTCAACTGAAGCCACTAAAATGAATTCAACCAAACTTGACAGAAATGATGTATGGAAGGTTCTTTGCAAAGATTGCTCATTTTGTTCAGTTCCGACAAAAAAATTGCTCTTAGCACAAAACTTTGTTGAATGGGACCCCCAAGGAAAACATCTTTTTTATATGTGCGGAAACTATTAAAGCAAATTCAGCCAAACTAAGATTGCTTATTATACCCACTCGTGAGTGGGTGGTATATTGGAATACCCTTGTCTGTCCATCCGTCCGTCCGAAGTTCGTCGCACTTTTCTGAGCTACTGCTGGGCCGATTTGTTTCAAATTTGGTGTTTTACTTTATATCTATGGGGGATGCGTCGTATGCCATTTTGGCTGCCCTATGATATCAACTTCCTGTTTGGCAGGACTTGGCCATTTTTCCCTTATTGAACATAGTGAAAATTTTCGTCGCACTTTTCTCAGCTACTGCTGGGCTGATTAATATCAAATTTGGTATTTGACTTTATATATAGGGGGAATGCATCGTCTCCCATTTTTGTCACCTTATGATATCAACTTCCTGTTTGGCGGGACTTAATTATTTTTCCCTTTATTGAACATAGTGAAAATTTTCGTCTCACTTTTCTTAGCTACTGCTGGGTCGATTAATTTCAAATTTAGTATTTGACTTTTTATATAGGGGGAATGCGTCGTCTCCCATTTTGGTCACCTTATGATATCAAGTTCCTGTTTGGCGGGACTAAGCCATTTTTCCCTTTTTTGAACATGGGGAAAATGTTCGTCGCACTTTTCTCAGCTACTGCATGGTCGATTAATTTCAAATTTGGTATTTGACTTTATATATACCGGAATGTGTCATCTATTTTGGTCATCTTATGATATCAACTTCCTGTTTGGCAGGACTTAGCTATTTTTCCCTTTATTGAACATAGTGAAAACTTTCGTTGCACTTTTCTCAGCTACTGCTGGGCCGATTAATTTCAAATTTGGTATTTGACTTTATTTATAGGGGGAATGCTTCGTCTCCCATTTTGGTTACTTATAGTATCAACTTCCTGTTTAGCGGGACTTAGCCATTTCTCCCTTTTAAATGTGTAAAATAATACGAGTGGGGGTATACCTAGCAGGACAATGCGTGCAACCTCATGTTTTGTTTTGCTCTGATAAAAAATAAGACCGCCAGCACAGAACGTATTTTAACATAGGATTCGATGGGATAAACATCACTTGCATCACCTGCTGTAAGCATTTTGTCAGGTGAGTGATTCAGGCTCAGTTTCTGAGCCTCTAGTTTCGGTTTTGCATATTAGCCAAACTTGGACTCTGCCATGCGTGTGTCGGGGTTGGGATGACATATCTAACATTTAGTTGGCTATACTCACAGTATTTCTTCTTATCAAATTTTGTCACAACACCCCATAATGTTTTGTTTTCTTTTATTAAGGATATGAAAAAATGTGGTATGGAAAACCAGACATTATTCTAGATCTAGACGGAATCTGGAAAACAAGTGTTGTAACATATTACCATCCAAACTGGACACAATTTGATGAAGATGAAGAGACAAAAAATTCAGAATTGGAGGCTGAGAAACTAGATCCACTTCGAAATCAAAGTACAATACACCAATAACATTCTCCCGCTACCAAGCTAGTTCTGCTAAAAGATATACATCAGCAAATTTGAATAATGTGTCTTTAATTCCAACATAAGTTGTTACGTTAAAATCATTTGACATAAATATTATGTATGATTATGTAAATGACGTGTTTCTAAGAAATCACGGTGAACCACTCAATCTTTGGCACAGATATGGACAAAAGCTAAATATTGTGCGTATTATTAGGGCCCCGTCACATAGTGGCGGACGCCCTATAGTAATCACTCTGTCTGTCCGTCCGTCCGTCCGTCCGTCTGACTGTCCGTCCGTCCGTCCGTAACAAAGTCGTGTCCGTGCTATAACTTTTTTGTCTTTTGAGATAGGCTTTTGATATTTTGCATGTAGATAGATCACTTCAAGACGATGTGTCATGAACAATGATTGGTGACCTTTGACCTTGACCTTTGTCGTCAAGGGCAGATTTTTGCTTTCGTACTGACAAGTTGTGTCTTGGCTATATCTTTTTTGTCTTTTGAGATAGGCTTTTGATTTTTTGCATGTCGATAGATCACTTCAAGACGATGTGTCATGAACCATGATTGGTGACCTTTGACCTTGACCTTTATCTTCAAGGTCAGATTATTGCTTACATTCTGTTGATACTTAGTATCTTGATAATATGATGGTGTCCATACTTGTGAAGTGTCCACACTTGTGAAGTGTCCACACTTGTACTATTGTGTCCACACACACTTAAATTTGCACATATTATACAGCGGGGCCCACAGAGATGGCTGCCATCTCTCCGATGTCTAGTTCAGATTTGGTTGACTGTCATCGGCCTATTTTTTGAAGCTCAGCTCAAAGATAGACATGTGGGGAAAATGAAGGGAACTTGTAATTTTCATAGAATTTGTGATGATAAACTAGAATTATTCAAAGATCGTGTGCAATATATACCTAGTTATAAACAGAAGTCGACTTCAAACTATAGTAATTTTGAGACAGAATCTTGTGTTGATGTTTGAATTAGTAATAGAAATATGAAGAATGAGTTGTTTTTGAGCTCTTTTCCTTTAATAATGCAGGTATCATCTACTACGGTATTACTGACATGTGATTGATCTAGGTTAGAAAACCAGTTGTGCTTTTAATCAAAATGAATAGTGATTATCATAAAGGTTTGAAGAAAACAAGTTATGCTTTCTTTTAATAAGATTACTTCTCAGGATACTTAGGAAACAGTGGTGATCGTGACATAAATCAATTTTATTACAACAGTTAAAGTTCATTGAATAGATCTGTCATTAAATGTGAAGAAATGATTTTTCTCAGATTTGGTTAAAATGCCATAAAAAATTCACGGACAATAAACTTAATATTGATATACCCTTTCTCAGTAAGATGGGGTATACTGTTTTACACGTCTGTGTCTATCATTCCATGCATCCATCAGTGACATTGTTGGGCAAGCTTTTCTCTGCAATGGTAGATGAAACAATTTAAAACTGGAATCAAACTTGGTCACAATAGTCCTTGGGTGGTCCCCTTTAAAAATTGTATCCGGCATGTCCGTACCTAATCCAAGATGGCTGCCAGCGGGGAACATAGTTTTAACATTGGACCTTATGGAAAAGACATTCAAAGATCTTCTTCTCAGAAACTACCAGTCCAATTAAAATCAAACTTAGTCACAAGGGTCCTTAGATGGTCCCTTCCAAAAAAGGCATCCGGCATGTCCGTACCTAATCCAAGATGGCCGCCATCGGGGAACATAGTTTTAACATTGGACCTTATGGGAAAGACATTCAAAGATCTTCTCGGAAACTACCAGTCCAATTATTACCAAACTTAGTCACATTGGTCCCTAGATGGTCCCTTCCAAAAAAGTTATCTGGCATGTCCGTACCTAATCCAAGATGCCGCCAGCGGGGAACATAGTTATGCCCCGCCACATAGTGGAAGGGGCATATAGATTTACCCTTGTCCGTCCGTCCATCCGTACGTTCCGATGTTAAGTTTTGCGTTTAGGTCCATATTTTGGTTACCTCTTGTAATATTTCAAGAATATTACATCAGCACATGCACCTTGATTAATACTACCAGATTCACTAACAATTCGGGATCCATGACCTACATTTCACGGTTGATTGACTTTAGTTAAATTTTGCGTTTAGGTCCATTTCTCATCAACTACTCATCATACCACAATGATGTCTCATCAAATTAATCACCTTGATGAG
This sequence comes from Modiolus philippinarum, assembly GCA_002080025.1. Classification (NCBI taxonomy): domain Eukaryota; kingdom Metazoa; phylum Mollusca; class Bivalvia; order Mytilida; family Modiolidae; genus Modiolus; species Modiolus philippinarum. The sequence continues at coordinate 21,724 of MJUU01014375.1, read as the reverse complement.
TACTACCCAAATCATCAAGAATTAAGTGTCTTTGACCTATATTTTATGCTCGAGTGACTTTTGTTAAATTTTGTGTTTAGATCCATTTCTCATCAAGTACACATCATACCACAATGATGTCTCATGAAATTTTTCACCTTGATGAGTAATACCCAAATCATAGAGAATTAAGCGGCTTTGACCTATATTTTGCGCTTGAGTGACTTTTGTTAAATCTTAAATTTAGGTCTATTTCTCAATAACTAAACATGCTATCACAATGTTGTTGTATCAAATAAATCACCTTGACAGGTGCTATCCAAATCAAGGAAAATTAAGTGTCCTTGACCTACATTTTATGCTTGAGTAACTTTTGGTAAAATTTGTGTTTTAAGGTCCATTTCTAAACAACTACACAACATATCATTATGATATTTCATGAAAAGACCTATCTTGGTGAGAACTACCTAATTGTTAGACAATTCTTTGACTTTGACCTATATTTTGCACATGAATGACTTTGTTAAATTTTTGCATAAGGTCCATTTATTAACAACTAGGTGTTTAATCAAATAAATCACTTAAGTTCTCTATTGTGATAAATTTGACGGCGGGGCATCCGTGTCTTATAGACACATTCTCTAGTTTTAACATTGGACCCCATGGGAAAGACATTCAAAGATCTTCTAAGAAACAACCAGTCCAATTATAACCAAACTTAGTCACAATGGTCCTTAGATAGTCCCATCCAAAAAAGGTATCCGCCAGGTCGGTACCTCATCGAAGATTGCCCCCAGCAGGGAACATAGTTTTAACATTGGACCCTATGGAAAATACATTCAAAGATCTTCTCAGAAACTACTGGTCCAATTTAAACTAATCAACAATGTTCCTTAGATGGTCCCTTCGAAAAAAGGTATCTGGCAGGTCCGTACCTCATCCAAGATGGCTGCCAGCAGGGAACATAGTTTTAACATTGGACCCTATGGAAAATACATTCAAAGATCTTCTTCTCAGAAATTACTAGTCCAATTAAAACTAAACTTAGCCACAATGGTCCTTAGATGGTCCCATCCAAAAAATATATCTTGCAAGTATGTACCTCATCCAAGATGGCCACCAGCAGGAAGATAGTTTCAACATTGAACCCTATGGAAAAAACATTCAAAGATCTTCTTCTCAGTAAGTACCAATCCAATTATAACCAAACTTAGTCACAATGGCCCTTAGATGGTCCCTTCCAAAAAAGGTATGCTGCAGATCTATACCTCATCCAAGATGGCCACCAGCAGGAACAAAGTTTTAACATTAGACCCTATGGAATATACATTTAAAGATCTTCTTCTCAGAAACCGCTAGTCCAATTAGAACCAAACTAAGCCACAATGGTCCTTAGGTGGTTCCATCCAAAAAATATATTTGGCCGGTCCGTACCTCATCGAAGATGGCCGCCAGCATGGAACATAGTTTTTACATTGACCCCATTGATTTTAAGGTGAACCTCTGCCCAAATTTTTAAATTTTTATTTGAATTGTAGTCCGAATGTTTTAATTTCAGCAATATGTAATACCTTGATTATAAGGGGAACCCCTGCCCAAATTTTTTTTCGGTGGTGTTTTGTTATGGGTTGTAATGGATGGTGGGTCTATCGGTTGCCATGAAGCAAACAAGAATACTGTAATTTTAGAAAAACAGTATTCTGCTAAATTTTATGTTTTGTTTTTCCTTTTGGAAATGCCTTTTATCTGTGTCAGCCATGGCCCATGTCAGCAATACAGGCTCTTGTGAGCCTCTTGTTTACTATAAGCCAAATTTGCCATCAAATATTTATTAGCTTCTACTGGATGGAATGATTTGAAATTTCGTTTGAAGCTTGGAAATGATGAATTGTATTGTGTAAGCGATTTTCTAGTTTTTCGAACATCCACTTAATGTTTGCCGATACTTTGATTTTTTTACTATACACCAAATTTTCTGTCAAAGATTTCTTGGCTTCTTCTAGAGGGAAGGATTTGAAATTTGGTCTGAAGCTTGGAAATGATGAGTTGTATTGTATAAGCATTTTTCATATTTGTCAGGTGTCCACTTCCTGTTTGCCGATACTTTGACTTTTTACTATGAACCAAATTTTCTTCATAAAATTTTAACTTGTATCAACTTGAATGATTTGATATTTTAAGTCTGAAGCTAAGAAATGATATGGTTTGGTAAAACTTCAAGAAATCACTGTATCAAACACATTTTTGTGTCAAACAGAATTTGAATCCACATTTACCTCAATTTTACTTTTCCCCAATTTTCAGGATTGAAATTTCGGGCCCTTCCTATAATGCCAGTTTAGACATACTCTAGTATTTGGCCTGTAATTTATATTGATCATATAAAGCTGAACAGCGTCATGCAAATTTAATTAAGGCCGGATCAAGGTCTAAGAGGATCTAGATTTTGCTTTTAGTTTGTTAATTGTGCGATAGGGTTTTTATCCAGCAGGCTAGGCTCATTGAGCAAGCCTGCAGTTTAGCCCTAGCATCCCTGATCCATCTTTCAAGATACAAAAAATACCGAAGTTGCATAAAAAACAGTAAATGTCGTTATGCTGTACACATGTTTCAAGGAGTCACCTTTCGTCAGCAGCATTAAAATCAAATAATATGGAAAGCCATAATCCAAAAGTAGTCTAGAAAGAAGTACTCATTTTCAAAAAAATCAAAATCGGAAGCCAAATCCAGTACCAAGAATATCTACCGAGTGCATTACACGGAATGAAGCCTCAGTATTTTTAAGTGGCTAGAATTTTGATAAAAACATTACATTTCTATAACACACAAGGTAAAATGTTCATGTCAGACAAGTCTGACTATTGGACTGGTGAATACCCTCGGGGACCTCTGGTCCACCAGCTGTGGTATCGGCCCAAATGGTTCGAAATACAAAAAATACCGAAGTTGTATAAAAAACACTAAATTTCGTAATGCTGTACACGTGTTTTAAGGAGCTACCTCTCGTCAGCAGCATTAAAATGAAAAAAAATATGGAAAGCCAAATCCAGTACCTTTGAAGATTGTGGACATTGAGTAAGTAGGTTACCTGTACTGGTTTTATTCCTAATTTTATTATACTAAAGGGAAACGAGAATGATAAAGGTTTTGGTACCCATAAACGGATTTAACCCTAGCTTTTGCTGGTGCCAGTTCCAAGTGGTTGTCCTGAGTTCCTATCATTATTTACGTTTGTCTTTTATCTAATTTGTGTTTTTCCTGTATAGTTCGACGGCAGATTGTGGCATGTAATTGTAATCTTCAGCCATTATAGATGTCCTGTTATCCTTTCTTTATACGACCGCAAAAAATTTGAGGTCGTATAATGGTATAGCGCTGTCGTCGTCCGTCGTCGTTGTCGTCGTCGTTGTCGTCGTCGTCTGTAGACACTTTTGTTTTTGGTCAGTAACTTCAGTTCCAGTTGACCAATCCTTATGAAATTTTACCACAGTGTTTTTTGGCACAAAACGAAGGAATGGGTGGGTTTTGATTATTTTGGCCCCTCCCGTTTTTAAAAAAGGGGCCAAAAAGGACAAAATTGGGTGTTTTCACATATTTAGCTGTAGAATATTTATTATGTATTGGATTTTGATGGGGTTTCTTTCAGTTTGTTACTAATTAAATTTCCTATCAGCAGTATGTCAACGGATTTTACGTGGCATGTACCGTTCACGAGATAAATGGGACCCAAAAGGGGCGATTTTCAAAAATTTCGTTTTTTTATTTTTAGTCCGATTTTGATGCAGTTTTTTGCAATGGATTCCTTTTGAAGATAAACATAAAGCAAAACCATCAGATTTTTGACAACTTGTTTCTTTTCCGAGCTATGGGGCCCAATGGGGACAAAACTGCAAATTTGCAGATTACCTAAAATTTTAATTTTTCATTGGATTTCGATGGGATTTTTTTTTTTGGATTCCTCTTGATATAAGCTTTCAGTGGTTTTTCAACGGATTTGGTGTAGCTCTTACCAAGCTACAAGGGGTCAAAGGGGCCAAAATTTGCTAATTTTCTAAATATGTGAAATTTTTATTTTTCATCAGATTTCATTTGATTTTTTTGTTTGTTTTGGAGTCCTCTTTTTCATCAGATTTCATCTGATTTTTTTTGTTTGTTTTGGAGTCCTCTTGTTGTAAGCTTTTGGTTGTCAAAAGATTTTGCGTAGCTCTTACTGTTTCAAAGCTATAAGGGGTCAAAGTGACTGAAATTGCAATTTTCAAAATATTTCAAATCTTTTATTTTTTTATTGGATTTTATTGGGGTTCCTTTCTTCTTATCCTCTTATCGTATAGTTAAAGTAGTATGTTGACCAATTTGACATACCTCTTACCATTTCCTATAGGGCTAATTTTTATTTTCCTTAGTTTGTGTGCAGCTAATTACTGGGTCAAGCTCTTTATTGTGTCCATTTAATTACTGTATCAAACTCTTTACTGTGTCCTCATTCATTATCCCCGCACTTTCGAAGAAAGTTCGGGGATAATGTTATACCCTCCGTCTGTCCGTCCGTCCGTCCGTCACACTTTTCTTGTGACTCAAAATCCTCCTACATTTGTTGATTTATGGATTTAATTTTGTTGTAGAATTGTTGCATATAGTCTGCAGATGCGCAATAAGCTTTCGGATTTTGGATATTGTTCTTGGTGCAAACAAGAGGCTCCATGATG
>MJUU01014372.1:72665-85529 GCA_002080025.1 Modiolus philippinarum | reverse complement strand
TTGTGGATGCTGTAGAGGTCTACTCCAGGAAATGGATTAAATGGTAGATAAGATAGAGACCTTGATTCCTTTTCGAAGTTGATTAAGACTGAGAAGACGCATTTTTCAGTTAAGAGTGTCGATGAGAACTAAAGCAACACCAATTTTCAAAAAAATGTTTCCAGATACTTGTCCCCTATTCATCACAGATACTTCGTCGTTCCCGCAGATAACGCCCCGTATAACATCCTTTGTATTAAGAAATCATCAAAATCGTTTGTTTAAAGAAAGAACTGGGCATTGGTATTATTGCCAAGGTAGGGCAATCTAAACAACTACTACTTATAGAATGATATTACTATACTGATATTACTCCTGATATCACTACTGACATTACAAAACCAAATCTGGAAAACATTTGTACTTGGTAGCAAAATAACAATTAAAGACGGTATGTTATTTCGTTCAGAAGTTATCAGTCGGAAACCATAAATTTCTCAAAATTTCAAAGTTTAAACTGGCATAACTCCAGAACCCCTTGGACCTCTAAACCCGAAATCAAACTTGACCGGAGGTTTTTGGTAAACAACTTCCATACGAAGTTTGAAGACCTTATGTTATTTCTTTCACAAATTATCAGTCGGAAACTTTCGGGGAACAAACAGACGGACAGACGGACACACGACTGAGGATATCATATAATACATCGCCACTACGTGTGGAGGGGTATAAAAATGTCCATACAAACAACGGTCCATCAATGGATCTGCGACATGTTCTACAAAGGCTCTTTCTAAGCTGCTAACCTCCATCTTGACAGCTATTAATAAGGTATTCAAAAATATCATGATGCTTGCTTTTCAAGAAGCCTTGTAAATGAAATATGGAAATTGAAAATGTCTTAAGATCTACTTGAGATCTTGCACTCTAGATCAAACATCATTTAAACTTTTGATTTTTAAACACTTTATACCACCATTCCTCAGGAACAACTGAAATCCAATCCACATATGTTTTTCTAGTAAGAACGGTAAAAGGAGATTAAGGTCCATTGCTCTAGGACAAGCATTCTTTGTGAAAGGTGACTCCAGACGGTAGCAAATATACAGCTGAAGGAGAGATTAAGATGTTAGAGTACCTGATCAAGTTTAGAGGACTTGTTTTTTAACAAGAAATATGAATTCGAATGGACATAAACTATCTATATTTTTTCCCCAGATTTGTTTCCTCACACTTATGAGATTGAATTTATCAAAGGGCTTCTTCAAAATAAATATGAAAGCTTTAATTTCAGCTTTGTTATATCGATGAAATTTTGTCACTTAATAACCATCACTTTGGCGATTTTCTTCATCTTAACTATCCAATAAGTAAATACCGAAGTTACTGTAAATTCATTCAGTCTCAAAATCAAGAATACTACAAACACTTCAACATTGTCCTCATTCATTTAATTCATTCAATTCATGTGGAAATTGACAACAGGAGTCTTATGACAAACCGATGACTTTATTTTTTCAGCCAAATTCCCTTTTCTTTGTATCAAAATTCCATTAGTGCTAATGCCAGCATATGGAGATTCAACTCCAAATTCATTTGCTACTCATGGGACTGTGGTAAAAAAAATGTTTGATAGAGATCGATTGTTCATAATTTAAAACGAGGGCGTGTAACCCATACCTTGAAGTCATCACCGTTGAAAATGCACAGTCGACATCACGAATTTATTGACAGTTTTTCTAGATGAAAACAGGTCTTCCATTTACAGTTTAAGTTTGCTTTTTCACTATCTGCCGGAATAAGACATTTTCAACAAGGCGGTGTCTTATAAAAACAGAAATTGCCTTCTCCCACCTCGGACAAGTGAATCCATAATGATATTTCTGTCTTACACAGGGGGTGTAAGACAAGCTACACGTGTATACTCCCGCCAGTTTTTATATCCAGTATACACAGCTTAGTCCACATGAATCGAAAAGTATATAATCAAAATTATTAAATAGTATAGTGACTAACTTAGAACGGCGAAATTTGAATAAAAACACATCAAAAATGCCTAAATCGTTGACACAGAAATAACCCCGGCCTCGGACGCATGTTCCATGCTTTATGACGTGAAAAGTGGAGTAATACACTGATGTCAACAATGGCGTTTCGACGCTGTTTTTTTATGCTGAGGGGGAAAATAATCAAACACCAGTGAGAAAAAAAATCTCAGACATCTTCGGGTAAGATTTCTAGAGTCTCGGACTCAGCAAGCTCCGTCAGAGTACTTTAAATCTTACTCTTGGGTGTCTGAGATTTTTCTGTCTGACACTCGCCCTGGAATGAGCTTATTACATAATCTAAAGGAGCACCTGATATAACCTTATGGTTTTAATTTGGCATGTATTGTTCATCTGTAAGTGTCCGTACTTATTTACCTTCCGGAGCACCTGATGATACCTCAGTTTTTATAGGGGTTCACACAGATAGTGCTTTAGTTTTGTGGCGTTTTTGTTTATTTTGTTTGTTTGTTATGTCTTTGTCAAACTTTCTCAATTCGTTTTGATGTGAATTGCCGTGATTTTGGATTTATGATTTTAGAAATTCCCCTTTCCTCGTTCTTGCTTCGGTATTCGTTTGCCGATGTATTGATGTCGTTGTTTCTTTGTGCCTCTGTTGTTTTCATTGTCTTTGAATTATTCTATTGGCTTATGGTTACTTTATAACAGCAAATTGTATATTATATAGTATCATTATTGTTACTAACCTTTTCATTGGCCCATGCATGAAAAAAGTCCATTTATGTGGGTTACTTACAGTTTCAACACAGGTGGATTTTTTGCAATCTAGTCATTTCCCAGAATTCTACAATGGTTGATGAAAGCCTGTAACTAACTCTACAGCAATTAGAAATCTTTATACATAAATTTCAAATCCAAATTCATGGTGAATGAAAGGATATGGAGTAAATGCACATGAGACAAAGTCTCTACAAATGCATGGTAAAAAACAAGCAAAGGAACAACGTTTTTATTGTTGTTTTTCATCTTGAAGTTACCAAGAGGCCTTCAACAATGAGCTTTGCTCATCTCTTAATTTGTTGATATGTTGATGTGATTTACCAGACAAAGATAGAGGCTGGAAACACAAAAACTTAGTATTAAAAAAAAACATCACACAGATTCAAATAAAACAATATTGCAGCTTTTTTTTTGAAACCCTGATACGTTATGGAAAATCAATGCATAACAAATTCAAGTTCAGTTCTAGCTCTAAAAGTCAGTTTCAAATAAAAAAGGAACGAAGTCCATTTTCAAACGTTTTCCCTTGTCTAATGTATAGCGATTTTTGAAAAAAAAAAACTATCTAATCACTTTATTAGTTGGACCTAATAAATGTTTTTCTCTAGTAAGTTCATCTAGAAATTGACAACAGAGGTACACTATAAACTAGGCTATATGACAAATGCGATGACTTCACTTTTCCAGTAGTCAACTTCCCCTTTTTTATAGCAAGATTCCAAAAGCACCGACATATGGAGTTTACATCTCCCAACTCATTCGCTACTCAAGGGCCTGTGGTCGATATAGTGACTACCTTGATAGAGCTCGGTTGCTCTCAAATAGGCTACTTAAGCAAATGTATGTTGCCCATAACGTGATGTTATCACTACAGAAGTTTAACGGTCGACATCACGATCTTGTGGACCGCTATGGGATATCTGTTTCCCAGATGACAACAGATCTTTCTCTTTGCAACTAAATAGAAAAAAGAAGGGAAACGGGGAATGTGTCAAAGAGACAACGACCCAAATGGGAGTAATAACAACTCAAAGCCACCATAAGATCTTCAATGAACGGTGAGAAAACCCCAACGGTAGGTCGGAGTCGGCCCCTGAATAAAGAGTAATCAAGTTCAGCGAAATGAAAAGTAAACTAACTAGAAAAAAGATTAGACACACAAAGGCTTAATAAATTTACTGACTTAGGACAGGCGAAAACCTGCTGCGGCGGGGTTAAACTAGTTTTATTGGGCCCAAACGTTCCCCCTACAGCCAATGTGAGAAATCAAAAAACAATCGTAACAACAGTAAAATTCAGTTGGCAACAGGACTGAGTCAATTGTGAAAAATGNGAGAAAACCCCACACCCAACGGTAGGTCGGAGTCGGCCCCTGAATAAAGAGTAATCAAGTTCAGCGAAATAAACATCATCCTAGACTCCTATAGACATAAAGTAAACTAACTAGAAAAAAGACAAGACACACAAAGGCTTAATATTTTTCCTGACTTAGGACAGGCGAAAACCTGCTGCGGCGGGGTTAAACTAGTTTTGTTGGGCCCAAACGTTCCCCCTACAGCCAATGTGAGAAATCAAAAAACAATCGTAACAACAGTAAAATTCAGTTGGCAACAGGACTGAGTCAATTGTGAAAAACGGAACTGAAAGAACTAAATATACGGACATAAACATGAAATCACAAGAGACTACTAGCAGTTAACTGACATGCCAGCTCCAGACCCATTACCAAATGACAAAGTAAGTTATGTACCCCCAGTATACAGCTTCCACCAAGATCCTAAAGTTTTTTTTCCTCTACCGGATTTGACTTTACTACCGGAGTTGACATGTTCAACACGGCGGGTGTCTTATAAGAAGCAGGAGATGCTTACTCTATCGGTGCACCTGATATCACCCATGGTTTTTTATTTGGCCCGTGTTGTTCATTTTTGTATATATGCGTGTCTTCATTTTCTTTTCTGTGCCGTGCTCATGTTATGTCTTTGTTTCTTTGTTTTTCCGACTTGACATTGCCCTTGGATTATTCGTTTTAGACCTGACTGTTCGGTTCTCACTTACTTTACTTAAATATAATGTTACACCAAAACATGAGGTCTATTTGTCATTCATATTTTTGTAAGTTCCAAATACAGTGAATGATGATGAGCCTCTCTACAAAACTGACCACGGATAGAATCGAAATTGTTTGTTGAATTGGAAAGAGACCTGACTGATTCTAACCATGTCTAAATATGGAAATAATGACCCGTAGAATACGAATAAAAAGATTCATAATGCAGAAAGCCGTAATCGAGGAAGAGAAATTACACAGACCAAAAATTAATCAATATGTACCATTGGATGGAGTTAAAGTACAAAATTGCAAAATAAACATGTAGTAATATTTTGTTATGCTGTACACGTGTTGCAAAGGGTTACCTCTCACCAACAGCACTAGAATCGACTTATATGGAAAGGCATTACCCCAAAATAACCAGAATGGTGTATATCCATTACAAAAAATATCAAAATAGGACCAAGGACATCCATCGAGTCTTCTACAAGAAATTAAACGGTTTGATATTACAGTGGTTAGAATTTTGATACAAACACCAGAATACAATCAACTAAGTAGTACAATAAACAACACATTTTTGTTATTCAACAAATTTACTATGTTATTTTGTATCATATGAAGAAGACGAAGGAGAAAACATTTAATAAGTAGACATATCCCCAAAAGACACACAGAAATAAAAAAAACTAACAAGCAACTCATAAGTACCAAATAAACAAACTAAGGTAATGAGTTTCACAGAAAAGAACAAAAAGGAAAGGATAGGAACTGACATAGACTCAGCACATCAAGGATAACCTTAATAATATCACCTGATTGCATTGAACACCTCTTAACCTAATAACCGAGATCATTGTTTGGTACAGATGATTATACAGCGCATGGCACTGGCCGATTCAAGAAACCTTTAATACAGACGTAGTTCTTAAGGCGAATAGTTTCCTTCCATGGTTCAACATAACGACTACTGAAGTCAAAATATCTCATCCTAAGAGCTTAAAAAGACAGATACTTGTAAATAAATTAAAGCAATCAATGAGAAGAAGTGCCATTCGGTCAATTCCCAGTGAGCTCATCTGCGCTTTTTGCTTAACAAGCACCCATTGTCAACACAAATGCAAAGGGCAGAATTCTTACTTTTCATTGGCTAAAAAACGACGACAAAACAGATACATTTTTTCATAATTAATTTCAAAGACATAACAATGACCCAAAACGACATAGAACACGAAGTAAAATTGCTAAGCATGATTTCGAGCTTTACTCATATTTCTTTATGTGCAACCATTTTCTTTCTTTATATTCACAGGAGTGCAACATAGATTCGTTAAAACATCAGAACCCTTCACCATTTACTACTGATTGGGTTTTATGAATAACCATGGGGGTAATAACCATAATAACCATAATAAAACAAGATGACAATAAAAATTTACCCACCCGTTCAGATTGCAAGTCAGTTTGGTAGAATAAAATCACAAATACACAAGACTGATCTAATATATTTTGAAAGTAGTTAGAGTAGTGCTAGTGGAGGATATAAGGGCAATAACAAGAAAAGCTAGGCCAACATTCAACAGGCCAGATCAGAAAAAAACTACGCCAATATTCAACAGACCAGAATGGAAACCTATACAACATTCAACAAACAGGAACTCGAAAAACTAACCCAACATTTAACAGACAAGAACTTCAACAGGTAAACCCAAGCCAACATTCAATACACCAGAACAGGAAACCTAACCCAGCATTCAACAGACCAGAACTCGAAAAACTAACCCAAAATTCAACAGAACAGACAAGAACTTGAATACTTAGATCACCAATATACTATTCAATACATAAAACCTCTGCTTTAATTCAAAAGACCAGACGAGTAAAACCTAGGTCAACATATAATATAACAGAAAAGCAAAATCTAGGCAATCAACATTTAAGAGACTAGAACAGGAACACCTAGGCTAACAATCATCAGATCAGAACAGGAAAAGCTTCGTCAGAACTCGAAAAACTAACCCAACATTCAACAGACAAGAACATTCAACAGGTAAACCAAAGCCAACATTCAACAGACCAGAACAGGAAACCTAACTCAACATTCAACAAACAAGAACTCGAAAAACTAACCAAACAATCAACAGACAGGAACTTGAAAACTTAGACCACCAATATACTATTAAAAACAGAAAACCTCTGCTTTAATTCAAAAGACCAGAAGAGTAAAACCTAGGTCAACATTTAATTTAACAGAACAGCATAATCTAGGCCATCAGTATTTAAGAGACTGAAACAGAAACACCTAGGATAACATTCAACTCACCAGAACTGGAAAAGCTAGGCCAACATTCAGCAGACCAGAAGAAGGAAACCTAAACCAATACTGAACAGACCAGAACAGGAAAATCTAGGCCAACATCCAATAGAACAAGAAAGCTTCGGTCAACATTCAATTGAACAAAAAACCTTCAATAGCCCAGAATAGAGAAAACCAAGGCCAGCATTTGATTGACTAGACCAGAAGAACCTAAGCAAACATTCAACAGACCAGAACAGGCGATACTAGAACAATGTTCAACAGATCACATAAGCGCTTTAAATCATACATTTTCACTTTTTTTATCTTTGATATCGGGAAACAGGTTTTCACATGTAGCTGTAATATGAGGTTGTCTGACTTCAGTGACATACAAATGTAATCTATTGTTAACTAGCAGCAAATTATGTTGTTTGTATGTAGGTATTTGTCAGTTGTCAACCATGTTGTGGACTGTTTTAGGGATGTTGTAGTACAGTTGGATTGATTGGAAACATTATCAGTCTTATTATCGTTTGACGAAAAGGCATAATGAGGATATTGTAAAACCAACTAAACTTTCAATAGAGACGAATTGATTTAGAATGAACATATTTACTTACACCAGTTTTGAAATGTTCCATCTTTAACTGGGTCTCATAATTCACAGAATGCCATGCGTTTTTGGAACTGCCATCTGGTTCTCGAACAATCTGGTAACCACAAACACATACAAAGCTTTGTATTTCCGACGAAACGGAAGTGTAATTAACAATCTTGGTTTGTAATAAGAATATTTTTAAAATCAGTTCATCAGCTTTTCCAGTGGTTGAGTGGGGCCACAAAAAGGTTACCAATACCACATTGCATTGTTCTTTCTTTCCGTTAGTTGTAAAGTTCAAGAGCGATCATTGTCATTCAAAAGTATCATGAAACTTCTATTTGAACATATTCTTTTATACCTCCATCTTTTAATTCCATTTAGTCATAAAAAATCCCAATGGCAGACCTTCTGTTCCAGATGAGGACTTTAGGTCTTTGTAACTTATCAGTACCAAATCACGTCATAATTACAATACAATTGAAATTAATATTCATATCTGGGTCATTGCACAGGTAAAACGCAAAACAATTTCCCATTGAAAACAACTTTGATTTTCAGATATAAAGTTGATGCAGGCTGTCGAAGCAACAAATCTCGTGAGGAGAATGAAACACTAAGATCCTCAGAATCGCAAAAAAAGTAATCGTAATACCGAATTGCAAATAATAATAATCGTGATACAAAATCATTAAATATTTTGTCGAAAAGAAGTTTTTATTGGCCATGTTGGCTTTGACAAATAATTTTAACTAATACATTGGAATGAACCCATTTGAGCCCCGTTAAAACTACACACCGTCCAAAACAAAAGAAACCTACTAATCGATAGGTGAGACGGTCAAAATTGAGCTTCAAAATTGCACTTTGTCACGAAATCGCAATGCATCTTTTGTACGCGGAAAATTATTTAAGTTATGGTTAGGGACAAAGAAGCGTGGTTTAAATACCACAGCACAGATTCTAAATGAACAAAATAAATAAAAAAATGTAGTTTTTTAGACCTACAATTCAGTCATTTTTCTAATTGTTGTTGATTGTTACTTTTTCGTCACATGTTTGTGCTTTTGAAAAGATTTTTAACACCAATATAAATGAGAAAACATTTTACGAACATATGTTTATTTAGTACAAAGATTTATGATATGTGGAATGTTGAGAGTAAAGCAAGTGAGAATCGAACCGTCAATCCAAAACGAATAATATAAGGACATTGGCAACATCATAAAAAAACCACAGAAACAAAGATACAATATGAGTACGGCACAGAAAAGAAAAATGAAGACACACACACAAAGAAGCGTGACCCAACAGCAAGGACCCAATTTAAACCATGGGTGTGATTAGGTGCACCGATAGAGTAAGCATCTCTTGCTTCTTATAAGACGCCCGCCAAATCCCGTAGTAAAGTAAAATCCGTGAGAGAAAACAACAATTAAGCTTTAAAGGGAAATGTCTGTTGTCATTTGGGAAACAGATATCCCATAGCGGTCCACAAGATGGTGATGTCGACCGTAAAACTTCTGGAGGGAAGACTTCAAGTTTTCGGTATCATACCCTTGTCGAAGTAGCCTAAAGAGAATAGAAAATTTAAGATCTACAATAATCAATTAAAGGATATTGAGTAAATGTTAATAAGGCTACATGGAAAGCCAAACATTGCAACAAGCTGGAATGAAGATTGCAGTTATTAAGAGATATTTTATGGACATTGACTAGATATACGGTCGAGTTAAACAGGAAAGGAAATATTGGGACTCGTTTTCCCATAACGATGCAGTGTCAGCAATACCGAAGTGAACTGTGAATTCCAATTCAGGTTATCCAGATTAACTGACTTATATTTTTTGGTAATGAGTACTTCTTTTTTGACAATTTTGGAATTATGGCTTTCCATATTGTTTTGAGTTTAATGCTGCTGATGAGAGATTACTCCTTGAAACACGTGTACAGCAGAACGAAATTTAACGTTCTTTATGCAACTTGGGTATTTATTATATTTATGTTAGTTTGCTGCGCTTTTATTGTTCGTTTTAGACTGACGGTTCGGTTCTCAATTACTTCATCTTTTTATCCGGTTTCACAATGTATTGTGTAGTATGATTACTGTTGATACTGACATGGTCCGTTTTGCCCGTTATGGACTCATGTGCTTAGTTCTCCATTTCTAAAGAATATTTCTCTTTAGACCAGGTATAGGGCTAAAAAGTCTTGTCATGAGATCCGATAATAAACGATAAAAACGTTCTGCACCAAACCATGACATTATATTTTTTGTTGAAAACGTCATATATGTTACCTTCGGTTACAATTTAATATTTACCTGAGAGGGCAAATTGAACAAGACTTACAGAGTCTATAGTTTGAATCAAATTTTTATTATAGAATGGAGTTGTTGTCACCGACCATTCATGACTTTTTCTTGAAAAGACAGTCAGTTCTCTTGATCATTACTTTTTCAATGCTTGCCATGTATGTGAATGTTAAATATATGAAAAAGAAAGGAAATGCGGGAAATGCCAAGCAGACAACATCCCATATCCAGGCTTAAATGACCCAAAGCAAAGCATTTAGGGGTCACCGTACTGTCTTCAACACAGTAAGGAACCTCACACCAAATAGCAAGCCCTTAATGGCTCCAGAAAAAGGTAAAAAGTGAATAAATCAATGGAAACAAACCACATCCAATTACCCGAAAATTACACTTTTCAATGAAATTATGTTGTTGTGGTTATTGGTTCTTCATCTATATGGTTTTGAATTTCTTTTCGTAAAGGTGCTGTTCATTTGCATGGAGGTGAGCTGTTCCTATCCACTTTATGCTGTGAGTGGTATTTGTAATAATTGGTTCACTTCCGTCTGTTATTTGAAAGACTTTATTCCTCATATAATCTTGTTTCTTTAGTTCGACCAAATTGAGCATCTTATCACAGATCCTATCCTTTTTTCTTATTTGGTTTCACTTGGTTGTGGATTGAAAATACAACTGACAACACCTTCGTGGTGAAATGATCATTGTGGAAATAACAAAGGAAGGTAAATTCATCCAGTTTGTGCTGTGGCATTGCGTTGTTGGTTGTGATGGTCCATATGTGCTTATTCTATTTAGTTTGTGTTGTGAAATGCTGTACTTGATTATAATGGTCCATATGTGCTTTGTTTTCGTGTTGCGGCATGGTGTTGCTGATCATTATGGTCCATATGTGCCTTTTTCATTTAGCTTCTATTGTGGCATGCTGTTATTAATCATGATGGTCCATATGTGTTTTGATTCATTTACTTTGGGGTTATCTAGTAGTATTGCTGATTTTGGTGGGTCTGTTTTAGTGGTTCGTGTTTTAATTTTGTTGACGAATGATGCCAAAACTTACAGTCTCTTCGTTAGCAGATGAGTTGTTTCTAAATTTTACATTTATCTGTTTGTTGTGGTCTAGTTTCTTCCGAGCATATCGTTGTGGATTAATGACAAATTTTCTTCCTTTTGTTCCTATCTTAGTTTTTTGTAGATTGATTTTTTGGGGATCATTCGTATTTCTACAATATTTAACGAAAGAATATGGAGTAAATGAACATGAGACCATAACACATATGTTAACTCCAACTGCAATAATTCAAATGAGCTGTATGGCCATTTCGGAAATGTATTCCTCATCAGCAGCACTAGAACCCAAACATAGGAAATTCAGTATTGAAAATGTTTAAAATGCATAAACCAAACGAAATCCGAATAATCAGTAATATCAAATATAGCTAAGGTGACAACTACGATGGATGGAGTTAAAGTTTAAGTTTTAGAATTTACATAAAAATTGAACAAAGTGAATCTCATGTACAAGTACACCACATCTAAGAAAAATAAAGAGAATACATCTCTAACACGGGGTATTGTTTTACTAACTCAACACTGCATTAAAAGACAAAATTTTATGAAAGGATATGGAGTAAATGAACACGAGACCATAACACACATGGCAACTCCAACTCCAACTGCAATAATTTTAATGAGCTGTATGGCCATTTCGGAAATTTATTCCTCATCAGAAGCACTAGAACCAAAACATAGGAAATTCAGTATTGCAAAAATTTTTAAAATGCATAAAATCAAACGAAATCCGAATAATCATTGTAATATCAAATATAGCTAAGGACAAAACTACGATGGCGGGAGTTATGAATTTCCATACATATTGAACAAAGTGTACACCTGAGATATTATCTGATATTATCTGATGTATAAGTACACCATATCTAAGAAAAATAAAGAGCATACATCTCTTACACGGGGAAGTAAAAAATATTACCGTCTGTGGCCATTGTTTGCCTTTCTATGTCATTGCGAATCTTTCTTCATTCCATGTTGTGCAAAAAGTAATATTCATCAGGTATGAACATGAATGTGCTATTGTAGCATCCAGTACTGTGTTATGAGAACTGATCATTTGGGACTACTAGCTCCTGTGCTTATGTTGGTAATTTTAGATTTTTTGTAGTAAAATCAACACATTAAAACTTGAAGTACAATTAAAGCTTTAAGTTTAGCATACAACGAAAATGAATAGTAGTGTACATCTATAAATTATTTAATAATAGATACAGTTTAGTTGTTTTGATCTCATTATGATATTACTAAGCTTCAGTGTCATCTAGTTTCATTATAATAAAAAAAAGAATAAATTCAAATACAAGGTATCACAGGTATAACAATTATGGTCAAAAGTTTGAATGAAAAAACCTGAACTTATTAGATATGGTAACTTACACTTACATGATCTCGAAGTGCCTATATTGTAGTGTTGCAATGCATTGCATGACTACAAAGCACCGCTGAAGAAAGTCCATGGGGAACCCTCATCTTAGATATCGACAGTAATCGGTCATTTAATATTGAGCATAAATATAAGCCCACAGCACAAACTCGAAATAGATTAAATGCATGATTTGTAATGATTTTCAGGTTTAAAAAGAAGCTCTGTATTTATTTCTTTCAAAAGTATATGAGTGTCTTGTGCAATTTATGTTTTCATGCCTATATTTACCATCTTTTTCAAAAATAAATTAGATGCATATACAAGAATAGATTGCAATATATGATACTAGCAAGACTTCTACACCACATTTTTTTGGTCTTTTGTCTGTTTTAATTTATCCA
>MJUU01014372.1:30374-72582 GCA_002080025.1 Modiolus philippinarum | reverse complement strand
GTCATATATGTTACCTCCGGTTGCAATTTAATATTTACCTGAGAGGGCAAATTGAACAAGACTTACAGAGTCTATAGTTTGAATCAAATTTTGATTATAGAATGGTGTTGTTGTCACCGACCATTCATGACTTTTTCTTGAAAAGACTGTCAGTTCTCTTGACCATTACTTTTTCAATGCTTGCCATGTATGTGAATGTTAAATATATGAAAAAGAAAGGAAATGCGGGAAATGCCAAGGAGACAACATCCCATATCCAGGCTAAAACGACCCAAAGCAAAGCATTTAGGGGTCACCGTACTGTCTTCAACACAGTAAGGAACCTCACACCAAATAGCAAGCCCTTAATGGCTTTCCATATTGTTTTGAGTTTAATGCTGTTGATGAGAGGTTACTCCTTGAAACACGTGTACAGCAGAACGAAATTTAACGTTCTTTATGCAACTTGGGTATTTATTATATTTATCTTAGTTTGATGCGCTTTTATTGTTTGTTTTAGACTGACAGTTCGGTTCTCAATTACTTCATCTTTTTATCCGGTTTCACACTGTATTGTGTAGTGTGATTACTGTTGATACTGACATGGTCCGTTTTGCCCGTTATGGACTCATGTGCTTAGTTCTCCATTTCTGAAGAATATTTCTCTTTAGACCAGGTATAGGGCTTTAAGTCTTGTCATGTGATCCGATAATAAACGATAAAAACGTTCCGCACCAAACCATGACATCATATTTTTTGTTGAAAACGTCATATATGTTACCTCCGGTTGCAATTTAATATTTACCTGAGAGGGCAAATTGAACAAGACTTACAGAGTCTATAGTTTGAATCAAATTTTGATTATAGAATGGTGTTGTTGTCACCGACCATTCATGACTTTTTCTTGAAAAGACTGTCAGTTCTCTTGACCATTACTTTTTCAATGCTTGCCATGTATGTGAATGTTAAATATATGAAAAAGAAAGGAAATGCGGGAAATGCCAAGGAGACAACATCCCATATCCAGGCTAAAACGACCCAAAGCAAAGCATTTAGGGGTCACCGTACTGTCTTCAACACAGTAAGGAATCTCACACCAAATAGCAAGCCCTTAATGGCTCCAGAAAAGGTAAAAAGTGAATAAATCAATGGAAACAAACCACATCCAATAACCCGAAAATTACACTTTTCAATGAAATTATGTTGTTGTGGTTGTTGGCTCTTCATCTATATGGTTTTAAATTTCTTTTCGTAACGGTGCTGTTCATTTGCATGGAGGTTAGCTGTTCCTATCCACTTTATGCTGTGAGTGGTATTTATAATAATTGGTTCACTTCCTTCTGTTATTTGAAAGACTTTATTCCTCATGTAAACTTGTTTCTTTAGTTCGACCAAATTGAGCATCTTGTCACAGATCCTATCCTTTTCTCTTATTTGGTTTCACTTGGTTGTGGATTGAAAATACAACTGACACCACCTTCGTGGTGAAATGATCATTGTGGAAATAACAAAGGGGGGTAAATTCATCCAGTTTGTGCTGTGGCATTGCGTTGTTGGTTGTGATGGTCCATATGTGCTTATTCCATTTAGTTTGTGTTGCGAAATGCTGTACTTGATTATAATGGTCCATATGTGCTTTTTTTGTGTTGAGGCATGGTGTTGCTGATCACTATGGTCCATATGTGCCTTTTTCATTTAGCTTCTATTGTGGCATGCTGTTATTAATCATGATGGTCCATATGTGTTATGATTCATTTACTTTTGGGTTATCTAGTAGTATTGCTGATTTTGGTGGGTCTTTTTTAGTGGTTCTTGTTTCAATTTTGTTGACGAATGATGCCAAAACTTACCGTCTCTTCGTTAGCAGATGAGTTGCTTCTAAATTTTACATTTATCTGTTTGTTGTGGTCTAGTTTCTTCCGAGCGTATCGTTGTGGATTAATGACAAATTTTCTTCCTTTTTGTTCCTATCTTAGTTTTTTGTAGATTGATTTTTTGGGGATCATTCGTATTTCTACAATATTTAACGAAAGAATATGGAGTAAATGAACATGAGACCATAACACATATGTTAACTCCAACTGCAATAATTTAAATGAGCTGTATGGCCATTTCGGAAATGCATTCCTCATCAGCAGCACTAGAACCCAAACAAAGAAAATTCAGTATTGCAAAAATGTTTAAAATGCATAAACCAAACGAAATCCGAATAATCAGTAATATCAAATATAGCTAAGGTGACAACTACGATGGATGGAGCTAAAGTTTAAGTTTTAGAATTTACATAAAAATTTAACAAAGTGTACACATGAGATAGAATCTCATGTACAAGTCATCACATCTAAGAAAAATAAAGAGAATACATCTCTTACACGGGGTATTGTTTTACTAACTCAACACTGCATTAAAAGACAAACTCCTGTATTAAATATTTTATGAAAGGATATGGAGTAAATGAACACGAGACCATAACACACATGGCAACTCCAACTCCAACTGCAATAATTTTAATGAGCTGTATGGCCATTTCGGAAATTTATTCCTCATCAGAAGCACTAGAACCCAAACATAGGAAATTCAGTATTGCAAAAATGTTTAAAATGCATAAAATCAAACGAAATCCGAATAATCATTGTAATATCAAATATAGCTAAGGACAAAACTACGATGGAGGGAGTTATGAATTTCCATACATTTAGATAATAGTAATTGAACAAAGTGTACATCTGAGATATTATCTGATGTATAAGTACACCATATCTAAAAAATAAAGAGCAAACATCTCTTACACATGGAAGTAAAAAATATTGTCGTCTGTGGTCATTGTTTGCCTTTCTACATTGTTTCTGGTCATTGCGAATCTGTCTTCATTCCATGTTGTGCAAAAAGTATTCATCAGGTATGAACATGAATGTGCTATTGTAGCATCAAGTACTGTGTCATTTGGGACTACTAGCTCCTGTGCTTATGTTTGTAATTTTAGATTTTTTGTAGTAAAATCAACACATCAAAACTTGAAGTACAATTAAAGTTTAAGTTTAGCATACAACGGGAATGAATAGTAGTGTACATCTATAAATCATAGGCAAAAACCCCTTATTTATACATCGAAAATCGGTTTTTGGCCCACAGGTCCAAAACGGTTGGTCCAATGATTTTGGACCAAATATAACAATTGTAGGTCTCAACAAGACACACACATTTTCTCCATTTCATTTAATCAGCTATCTGTTACGGTTTCTGAGTTTATCCGCTAACAAGTCTAGAGGTCAAAATAAAGGTCACCGATGACCTTTGACCTTGATCTTATCAAATAGCCCCTGGGGAACCAAGAACAATGGTGTAGGTCTCATGTCTCTATCACTTCCGGTTTGGAAGAAAATCATTGTTAAAAAAGTATCAAATTTTGCGGGGGCATAACTCCAGAATGGTCCATCGGACAATTAAGGACCATTTCGGACATTTCTTTGTCATGACCTACCTAACAAACATTTTTCTAATTAAACTTCATCAGCTATATATTATGGTTTCCGAGTTTATCTGCTAACAAGGTTTACCATGTTTGTTGATGTAACTCTGTTACTAAAAATAGATCGGGTTCACAGGGTGAGTTTGGTCAAGCCCGGACATTTCTGAATAATGGTACCAAGTATCAAAGTGATATCTCTTAAGACTTCTTTGCAAATGTTGGAAGAAAAAAATAATAATCAGAAGAAATACAAGGTCTTTCCATCGAAGTGGGAAAGACCTTAATAAATTCAAATACAAGGTATCACAGGTATAACAATTATGGTCAAAAGTTTGAATGAAAAAACCTGAACTTATCGGATAAGGTAACATCTTTTCACTATTACACTTACATGATCTCGAAGTGCCTATATTGTAGTGTTGCAATGCATTGCATGACTACAAAGCACCGCTGAAGATAGTCCATGGGGAACCCTCATTTTAGATATCGACAGTAATCGGTCATTTAATATTGAGCATAAATATAAGCCCACAGCACAAACTCGAAATAGATTAAATGCATGATTTGTAATGATTTTCAGGTTTAAAAAGAAGCTCTATATTTATTTCTTTCAAAAGTATATGAGTGTCTTTTGCAATTTATGTTTTCATGCCTATATTTACCATCATTTTCAAAAATAAATTAGATGCATATACAAGAATAGATTGCAAAATATGATACTAGCAAGACTTCTACACCACATTTTTTTGGTCTTTTGTCTGTTTTAATTTATCCATATCCCCGAATCTTTCATTCCAAGGCAAGGCATATTATTGTCGATTCATGACATGTAAATAAAAAAAATAAACCCTGTTTTATAGTCCCTTCTTTTGGATCATTTCATTTATTTGCATTATGTTATCTCTGTGCATTTGTATTTTATGCACCTCTAAATAACCTATAAAAACGTCCAGGAGGAGAACTATCAAATTGTTTTACAACCTTGTAAATATCAGTCAAGTATTTTACTGAAGTGGGGTATATGTTTTATGGCACTCGACTGTATCCAAGATATTCACATGTGGAATGATGGGAACTAAGCACGTGTTGAAACAAGACTTCGTGTTACCGGTAATGGATTAAAATTTTAGCTGGTTGGAATTTAAATGAACGTGAATAGTCAGCATGAACATAGCTTGTACTGCTACATCAAAATCTGGTCATAATGTAGGACAACAGAAATATCCACAAAACAAGGAGTTAAACAGCAATAGTCAATTCAGTGTCAATTTAAAGATAATTTTTCTCATAAAAGTCAGTAGAATTCCAAAGAAGCAAGTTATTAACAGTAAACACCTACAATGGCCGAAAACTACAATCACATGCCACAATTCACAAGCGAACTCCACCAAAAACCCCAATAATGAAGACAAGAGACAAACATAAACAACGATAGGAACTCGGGATAGCAGATCTTGGTACCGGTACTACATTGTAGCAAAAGCCAGAAGTAGGGTGAAATCGATTTATGGGCTTTGGGTATTAGGTTTTATTCGTATGTTTATGATACTATAGGGAAACGGGACAGATAAATGGGGGATTTTGGTACCCATTAACCGGTTTAACCCTACCGCTGGCTTTTGCTAGTTCCGGTACCAAGTCCGGCTGTCCCGAGTTCCTATTGTTGTTTACGTTTGTCTTGTGTCTTGTTTGTGTGTTGCCTGTTTAGTTCCCTAGCATATTGTGGCATGTGACTGTAATTTTCAGCCATTTCAGATGTTTCCTGTTATCCCATCTTTTACATCTATGGGTACCAAAACATCCCCTTTCTCTTTCCCGATGCGAAAAAACCCATTACAGGTAGACTTCTAACTCTATGACCACTATCTTGGGAAAGAAAAACGTATGACAAAAAGTAATGTAGAACAGATGGGTCAAAGGTTGCTCGCTGCATGGATTATACATGGATCACACAAATTAAAGACCACTGATATGTCAAAAATAAGAACACCAGAAGGAGACAGACCAAGAATTATGGCAAAAACAAGAACAGGAGATTACAGCAGACCAAAAACAAATTTACAAAACATTCGAATATTACAAATAAATAAAAGCGCAAACTCTCATATAACCTAGAGTGAAATCAGGTACTCGAATGTAAGCATGTCCTGCTACAAACAATGAAAGGATATGGAGTAAATGCACATGAGACAAAGTCTCTATAAATACATGGTAGAACAAAGATATGGAACAACAATATTGTTCTTTATCTTGAATTCACCATTCATTAACTACACAATAAGCTCTAAAAGCAAGAACTAAATTTTGCATCTTAGCGAAAAAAAGAAGTTCTTAGCCAACTGTCCGCAAGGCTTGTGACTGCTTTAAAAAAACCTACAGAGAGCACAACAGAATTGTATTGAGAACCTTTTCATTATGTTCCTTATTAGTCCAGGGGATCCATTTTGTGAAAAGGGTGGGCTGACATAATATGACAATTATCTCAAAAGCTTATAAATCCCCGTAATTATAGTTTTGGAGAAATCTACATTGTTGTTATGTATAAAATATTCCATTCATTTCAGTTTCACTGTTAGAATAGAAACAGGAAGATTCAAAGACTGCTTAAATGGCAATTCAAAAACTGCTAAATGGAAATCTCAATGAGCCTGCCAAAAACTGGCAATCTCAATAGGATTGCCAAAAAGAAACTTCCAGTAAAATTTCTTAGTACAATGACTTAACTGCTTATTCGCATTTAGCGAACAAAATGCTTTTTTGACTGTTTCTGTTTGATAAAGATCAAAATCTTTATGACTTGTAATTTTAGCAAGTTCAGTATTAAAACGTCTCCTACTATATGTATCAGTTTACACTTAAAACGAGACTGGTAAAGGTCTACTCATAATCAGTCTATGGTCTACTCATATCAGATTCTCAAATGAAATTCTCATTTTAAATGGTCTTCATGACTCTTTAGCTATCATTAAAATACTAGTAGAATAAACGTTCTTAGGATTTTATTTTCCTTTAACTGTATATACTGCCTATCATTTTGTGACCAGTTCGTACTAAAATGCTCCTGTTTGGTAAAGGTCCAAGTAGTAATGAACGTAATAAACAAACACAAATAGTATACTCTATCTGTGCATTACAGAAGGATATACAAATTGTTCTTTTATCAAAATGTCAAATAAAGTTATCTAAAAAAAAAGAAGAAAATATCAACTCACCACACATATGAACGTCTATCATGTCGGCTAGGTTAGGTGAAATGAACGATTGTTATAGATTTAGTGGCTTATCTGCCTGGTTAGTATTTTATGACCCATATTAAATCATTTTCAATATGAAATTTTTATAGCTTCTTGAACAACCACAGATAAAAATACGATTTTATAGTTTTTGACCTTTCTCATGTCAGTCTGGGAATATTTGGAAAACTGGAAAGATATACGCAACCCGGAACTCTTACTGGTCTTAAACTGGTACCCTTCTTTACCACAATTTTCCCTTATTTCTGGCCGAAATAATGAAGAAGTAAATATGTTCATCTTTTATCTAATACATAAGTATTTAATTAATGACCAAAATTTATTGACTATTGTAACTGCAGCAGACGTAGAAGGGCATACTGGAAAATGTGGAAGTGTTTTGTGAAACATAATTTGACTTTATTAACTACAAAGGCTGAGCAAATTAGAGTTGAATACTACAAATGTTATGTGTGGATGCCTGTACAAAATTGCACGCGGCCTTAAATATAATGTGCACACTTTTTACTGAACACTTGCAAATATATTTCAAATATAGAAATAAACGCCATAATGATGTCTCAACAGACTTTGATTTCCTTTGAAATTAACATGATACAAATTAAAGGTTTCCTACGTGAAAGTCATAATAAATATTAGCATTAACTGTACATGAACTTGCGGTCGAACACCTGTGTTTTGGAAAGCAATTAAATCGTTTGTTTATACCACTCGTGATTATGAGAATTGCAGGTACCCCTTGTTTATGAAATAAACAGTTTGTTACAAGATTGGAAAGCCATGCTCTTGAGAACTAAGAAGAGATTATTTAAAGCGACGACCTGGCTAATGTCTAGTTTGTTTCAACTTCAGATCCCATCTGCCTTAATTTATATAAAATTAGCGAAAAATATACAAATACTCACCACGTGTTACCATTCGGTTATCCTCTGATCTATACATACACGACTGTATATAATCCATTCGAAAAATTTACACAAGCAGAATTTAGATGTATTAAATCCTTAATCAAACAAAAAACAAAAAAAAAACGGACATATAATTTCATTTTTCGTGACATGTTTGAGTATGTTTGAAAACGAACTAGCTGTGACCTTCAACATCACGTGACCAGATTTGTAGCCAATTAGGTTCCCTTTTAGTAGGTGTTTACCAAATTACAAATATCCATAAAACTTGTCTTTTAGTACAATATATTAAAACAAATGGATTTTTGTCTTGATTTACAAACGTCCTTAAAATTCCGTTCCAAATTTACAGCTTTTCGACTTGTGATAACATTTTGATTGTCATTATTTATTAATTGTATTACAAACTTTAATGAATTAAAGACAAAATTCAAGAAAAATGAAGCTGTGTCCGGAAGGGAGAAATCTAAGATGTATGGACAAATTCAACAGGCAAGGAAGTAATAGTTTATAGGATAACATACCCGAAATACGAAATAAATTATCGAATTATCCCTCGGGCAGGGGCAATAAATATGTTTGCTTGCAACATGTTGCGGTTTTATGATTTCTTCAAATGTATTTTATATTGTTTATTACAAGGAAAATAAGATTTATAAGGCTTGTATGACGGCTTATATCAACTAAATCATGACTTTAACATGTAAATCAAGTAAAAACAAGAGCTTTGATAGTACCATGCCGGTAGGTTTGAACGTCTGCAAGCTTCGTTTATCTAAAATTAAAATATAAATTAATTACCCTTTTAACTTTGTTTGCATTCTTTAAAATATATAGATTTAATTTCAATGCCGAATATGACATAATAATGCTTTTATTTGTTGACTCAAAATAAAACACCTCCCCCTTTTTATTTGTATTTTCATGACGACGGCTTTTACAAAATTGCCAATAACTGCATGAAATAAAATCCATGTTACCATTACATTTTATTACTGTTGTAAGAAGACTTTTATCATCTATGCTAATTAAAACTAGAAATAAAACACTTGAATGGACGATTTACAGGTTTCAGCGTTAATAAGGGCATTATATAAACTATAGCATGGCTATGTGCAAGAATCGAGGACAACTCAAACGATGGTCGGGCCGGTTGATACATTTCCCCCTTTTCTAGATTTTTGTGGACATTGACAATGGTATATACTGTGATGGCATAAAACAGTTTGAAAACCCCTTTCTTTCCACACCCCAATTTCTTAGAATTATTGATGCTCCGGCGCTCGCACACGATGATTTTTTTCTTGCAATTTCAAAGTCGAACTCATTGCGTACAAAACCTAAAACTAAAAGAAATATATACCAAATCCCCGTTTACAGTGACTTGCATATACGACGTGTTGTATATACACAAGGCTCCCATTCCACTAACTGTTACATTTCTTGACAAAAAAACTAAATAGAGGAGAAAACGAATATATTCATTTTTGGTAAAGCATCAGATTTAGACCAAAAGTTTAACTGGACAAAAAGAGAAAAAAACTGTGAAAAGTATAGATTATAATCAAGAACCTGGACTGTGGATTAGATTGGTTGATGAGTTGATTTTTACGTCCACTAATAAATTCAAAAGGGTTGATTGGACAACGAGTTTTATTTGCAACTGGAAAGGGGTATGAATGGGCAAGGACATGATATCTATGACCGCCAGTTTAGATAAGATACGTACGAAATTTATTAAGATGAAGAACAACAAACTTCCATTTGCTTAATCTTTCCATGTATTTATAAGGATTTTGTCCCATGTACATTTACTCCATATCCCTTTATTTGTCTATTGTAGTGCAAATAACAGAAATAACTGGTAATCGGTCTAACATGTGAAATTCTAAATACTTACCATCAGCGTATATTGGTCCAGGTTTTCGCCATTCTATCAACTGTATGCTCTTCGTTCTTTGCTCCATGGTCCTCCAAAGTTTAACACAACACTTTCGAAATAGGAACCCTTGTGTAATTGAAGACGGAATCAGTCGCATCAATACCAATAAATATAGAATAATGGTAGTTTTGAAGGTAGAGACAGAAAATATCACCGTATCACGGCGAGTCCAATAGGACGAGCTGTGATACTAGTGATATTTTCTGTCGAGACCTTCAAAACTACCATTATTGTTTTTATCGGCAAACGGGAATAACTGGATTCCTGACCTATTCAAATTTAATCAAACTATTAATGAACTTGAAGTGCACTTGCAATTTTCCTACATGAAAAATTCTCAACTAAATTTTAATTGACTGCGTAAAACAATTAATCTGGAGCGCTACATATAAATTAAATATACTAGTAAATCAACCTTAGCTCAAAAGTGTTCATTAATTAGTGATTCCCTCTGTTGTACTGATGTAATGATTTTTTTCTTATAATAATACAACTTTTTCCGGTGACAGAAACGACTAAAAAGACCCGTATTACCTATCATGAGTTACATTGTAACCAAACAAAAACTCAGGATTAGTCAATATTTATAGTGATTGTTTGAGCAGATGACATAACTTTTATATTTCCACCTTGCCAAAAGAAAATGCTGAAAAATTTGTAAAATGTTGCCTGGAACCACTTGGAACCAATCCTCGTTTCGGATGGATGAATCCAATGTCCAGAAATGGTTGAATATTCCTTACTCCATTCTTTACTCAATAATGAATAACGCGACGTAATCGATAAAACCTGGATAAAAATTTGGTTTTATCCGTTACTGTAATCATTTCCTTTTAATCGCATTGAGATTCCTCACGACGGTTTCACATTCAAAGCGAAACGTAAATCGCGAAAGGAACATATATAAGGATTTTGGTTGGAAATCGAAGCTTTAATTTCATTCAATTTAGCTTTTGCCCAGAAGAGCAATATCACAACACTGGTAGCAGTTTTAAAAAATGTTACAACATTTGTCCTTTTATCACCGAAATAACATATGGAAGAGTTCTGATTATTGGAATTAGGTCCTTAACAATGTGTTCTTGTTAATACCACACATACATAAACATAATAAGTTCTTCAAGGTTGAAACAAACTTCTTCTCAAAATATCAACAAAACAAGACATTTAGCGCTTGCCACGGATTGCGAACAAAAGACAACATTAGCGGGCAAAGTACCCTTACAAACATCGAGACATCAATTGCCAGAATAAAATGTAAAAAAAAAAGAAACCACAACGTTCCCTTACAAACATCGAGAAATGATTTGCTGGAAGAAAATGTTGACATGCAGTAACTACATATTACCGACACCAAAACATTTCTTTTGTAACTCATCAAAATTAAACTATAAGGGACCGACCATTTAACCTGAAAAGGGAGGGGGGTTATGGTTTTTTTCTAGACAAAATTTTTTTTCACGTGTATCAACAAAAAAAAAAATTTTAAATCAACATTATTTTTTTTGGCAGAAAGCCTCCTTCAGCAATTTTTTTCTTTCATCATTTTGGGAGCCAAAATATTTTTTTTACATAAAATCAGCTCCAAAATATTTTTTTTTAGAAAAAAAACCATAGCCCCTCCCCCTTTCAAGTTAAATGGTCGTTCCCTAAGAATTGAACAAAAGTTACAAAGAGAGCCACATAATCTTAAACGTACAGTGAGTAATATCGAAATTTTAAGTTAGAATCCACTAACATTTTCACTGAATTTTCCGATTTTCAAATCTATCTTGGCTATTTCCTTATGAAACCATACATTTTCCAAAAGGAACACGTTTCGTCTACATCAAAATTTCAGCATACCAAGAGAGTAATGAATGTCAGAAAACAAGAATAATGAGCACAGCTAAAAAATGCGTTTTCACAGTATTCCTGAAAAACCCTACTGTATGATAAGTATTCAGCAGATAATTCTTTCAATTAACTTTGGTCTCATAATAAGCCAATAATATATCAATGTTCAAACAAGTATCATCTATATTTCAATCCGATATATAATTTAAAGGTGTAAGAATTCAAATTTATATTTTGATTCTAAAGATCTCCATGTACATTTGTTCCAAGGCTGGTTGGGCTGAATAGGTGGTTAACATCTACATGTGATACAAAAATATCCCCTGGTGTAACACGGGACTTCTGAGTCGTGTTAAAACCGGATTCACGTTCTGATACTATACGAAAATAATCATTATATCAATACATATCATCCTAAGCCAGGAAATTTATTAAGCCTTTGTGTGTCTTGTCTTTCTTCTAGTTAGTTTACTTTATGTCTATAGGAGTCTATAGGATGATGCTTATTTCGCAGAACTTGATTACTCTTTATTCAGGAGCCGACTCCGACCTGCCGTTGGGTGTGGGGTTTCCTCACCGTTCATTGAAGATCTTATGGTGGCTTTGAGTTGTTATTGCTCCCCTTTGGGTCGTTGTCTCTTTGACACATTCCCCGTTTCCCTTCTTTTTTCTATTGAGAGGGAATCACTTATTAATGAACACTGTTGAGCTGAGGGTGGTTTATATTGAATCTGTTGTAGCTCTTAAGATAAATTGTTTTTAGTCAATTAAAATTTAGTTAAAGAATTGTCATGTAGAAAATGCACTGAAATTTCATAAATATTTTGCCTTTTTGTATGTTATATATTTATTTCAATAGGTTTAGAATCCAGTCACTCCGTCTTACTTGTATTTGAGGAGATCGTTTCGCCTTCCTGTCTCGAAAGTCCCGTATTGCTGCACTTGATCATTTCGAAATTATATACTGAAAATAAAACCCTTTTGCGGACATTTTCCTTTTGATCGCTTTTTAAAATGTCACAGATTAAGTGATAAAGCACAATCTCCTATAGATATTCACCACGGACACAATGCCAAAAATAGTTCTTTTTTTGTTTAGGGAACTACAGTTGCAAATGCTGTCTTTAAAAATTATGAAATCATGCTATAAAATACCATCCCCTCCAAATTTGAAAAGGCGTATCTGAATTAGATTTCAGCACTTGAAATGGTCTAAATTTTAGTTAAGGTCATACGAATAGCATGGTAAATTGATACAAAAAGTTCAACAAGACAGAGAAAAATCAATTTTATTTATCATTTATCTTCCAAAGAATATAAAGCTTGTTAGGGGAAAACATTATACTAATATGTATAAGGATCATATTGAAATTGCTTAAAATCTAACAGGTGCATTTATTTTGTTTCTTGTGCTTGACTGTATTGGAAAAGCAAATGACTAAATACCAAACTAACTGTAAGTTTAGCTTCTGCATATTGCAATTTCGACAACTTATGTCTGTTTAGTCAAGATTAAATGTTAACATTTTGTAGACAATAAACTTAAAGATGGTGACAAACTGATAGAGAACAAATAAATTATACGATCTAAAGCGAAAGCCAAAATCAGCAAAGGATGGAGATTTACACAGGGGAGATACTGCTTAGTTTTCAACAAAATTTAGAAAGTTCAAATATTGAAGGTTTGAAAATAAAATCGGCTTTCGGGTCAGCACCTAGGTACTGACTACTGGGCTGGTGAATACTCTCGTGGACTGACAGTCCACTAGCAGTAGCATCGACCCATTGGTAACAAATAATTAAATACCGAGCTAACTGTAAATTTTGTTTCTGCGTATGGCCATTTCGACAACGTATGTCTTTTCATTACAGATAAAATCTACAAATTTGGGATTAATATCATAATAAAATAAACTATAAGTGGGATCAGTCGCAAACGACAGCTAATCCCCTCGCCCGTTGTCAAGAAATAATAACCCTAATATAATCTTAAGATGTATGAATGTCGAGGGTACATCCACTGAACATTAAGATCATTGATGTGTAATGTGTAATTTCTCAGATATTAACATATATGGAAACTTTAACCATGGTCAGTCAAGTGTGAATTGTAAGTCAATTATAATCTGAAGCTGCAAGACTATCGAGGATGCATCCACTGACCACAGATGATTGATGTGACACATAGGATATCTCAGACATGAACCTTAATGCAAACTTTAACCTGAGTCATTGAAGCATAAAATGTATGTCAGAGTGTTCCGAATATCATCTGAAGCAGCATCACTCTCCAAAAGGCATTCACTGACCAAAGATTATAGATGTGCCACTAGTAGTTTCTCAGATATGAACCTTAAGGCAAACTTTAACCGGAGTCATCGAAGCATAAAATGTAGGTCAGAGTGACCCATTTATCAGCTGAAGCACCATCAATCTCCAAGACACATCCACTGACAAAAGATGATTGATGTGCCACATGTAGTTTCTCAGATATGAACCTTAACGCTAACATTAACCGGAGTCACTGAAGCATAAAATCTAGGTCAGAGTGACCCGATTATCATCCGAAGCAGCATCACTCTCCAAGATGTATCTACTGACCAAAGATGATTGATGTGCCACATGAAGTTTCTCAGATATGAACCTTAACACAAACTTTAACCTGAGGTGGGACGAACGGACGGATGGACGGACGGACAGCGAGATGCTATATCCCCTCCCCAACTCTGTTGGGCGAGGGGATAATAAAAAATTATGAAAAGTTGGACAAATTCAAATGTAGTCCCAAAATCTGAAGATAATTTTGACTTGGCTCTTGTTTTGACACAGTTGACACAAAAATGACAATGTTTAGTAGAGCTCTAGGAACAGCGTGGTAATTTTATTTCTGAGGTTCATGTACACATGAAACTGCACAATAAGAACAATTCCTGCTTCAAAAGTATATTTGATAAAAGACGGACAGATTTGTATGTAAGGCACATAAATCAGAGGGGTCGCTTTTGGTCGAATCATCGAGAACATGAAATATGTACATATATTGAAGATATATCCAAAACAATGACAAAATCTTGTATAAAATCAGCTTACATTTGATGTATCACACTATTTTGCACTGTTATCAGTTAAAAAAGGCGTTCACTGTCAAAATACGGAAATGTTACAAAACAGCTGTTTTTGCTAATACTGTGACACCAGCTGGCCAAACCTAAAACCTTACCCACTTTTTACCCAAATTCAACATCAGCCTCGTTCCTTGACCTTCATCTAGAAATTGACAACAGAGGTAGACTTCAAACTAAGCTGTACGTCAAACGCGATGACTTCACCTTTCCAATAGTAAACTTCCCTTTTCTTTGTAGCAACCCCCAACAGCGCCGGCATATGGAGTTTACATCTCCCAGCTCATTCGCTATTCAAGAGCCTGTGTTCGATAAAGTGACTTCCTTGGTAGAGCCCGGTTGCTTACAAATAGGCTACTTCAACAAGGGTATGTTACCCAAAACCTGAATCATCCCTCCAGAAGTTTTACGGTCGACATCACCATCTTGTGGACCTCTATGGGATATCTGTTTCCCAGATGACAACAGATCTTTCCCTTTAAAGCTTAAGGTAGATGGGTAGTCCAAAATTTTTTCCATAGATTTTCTTAATTTTCTCAGGAAAGTTTCCTTATTATATTAGCATTGAAATAAAAAAATAAAAAAGGGGGGTCACCGTGCTTGCTTTTAAAATAACTGATATCAAAATAATCAAATATTTCTAATGAAAATATAGGGAAAAACAGGTATATTGTTGATTTCTTTAAAACTATTCCATAGATTTTTTTCTACTTTATTCATGTGTTAGTCCTTTGAACACACTTTTAAAAAATATAAAGAAAAATGGGGGTCACCGACTTTGTTCTCCATAAAATTTATAAAATGTGAATTTTCATAGTGATATCTATGTAAAATATTTTTATCAGATTATCTCCCTTTTTCAAATATCTTGTTCCAACTTATTTAATTATCAAGTAACCAAGCCTCGTCTTATTAGATAAAGACATGTAAATTCAACTCCATGTAGGTCCTTTGCATATTGTATTATGAATATAATATTGATTGATTTATTACAAATAAAAATATTTGCATATTTAAAAAGCAGATAATACCACAACAACATAAATAACGAATTCAAAATGGTGGAAGACTACTGATCTACCTTAATTGTTGTTTCCTCTGCCGGATTTGACATGTTCAACACGGCGGGTGTCTTATAAGAAGCAGGAGATGCTTACTCTACCGGTGCACCTGATCTCACCCATGGTTTTTTTATTGGGCCCGTGTTGTTCATCTTTGTGCGAGTGTTTGTCTTCATTTTTCTTTTCTGTGCCGTTCTCATGTTGTGTCTCTGTTTCTTTTTTGTTTCCGATGTTGCCATTGTCCTTGGATTATTCGTTTTTGATTGACGGTTTGGCTCTCACTTACTTTCCTCATACTTACATGTTTTGCATTAATTTAAGCTATTGAATCTTTTTATTACATGTTTTAATTTTTTGTTAAAATGTGATATGATATTATAATATACCCAATGTAATTGCTGCTCTATCATGTGTTTTACTTGATTTCCTAATTGTATACTGAAAAAATAACATCATTTGGCAAACATTTTCTTTCACACGTATATGTTCAAAGCTGCGTTTAAAATTATGAAGGTAAAGTAAGTGTCAACCGAAAGTCAGTCTAAAACGAATAATCCAACGACAATAGCAACATAAGAAAAACTAAGAAACCAAGTCATGACATGAATGCGACACAAAATAGAAAAAGGGAGACTCATACATATACAAAGATGAACAACACGGACCAATAAAAAATGGGTGAGATTTAATGCATTGATAAAGTAAGCATTTCCTTCTTACAAGACACCCGGATTTTTCAACATGTCAGATCCGGTTAAAGCAACATCAATTTTTAGCTTAAAAGGGGAAAGATCTCCTTTACTCTGATAAACATATATCCAATAGCGGTCTACAAGTTCGTGATGTCGACCGTAAAGCTTCTGAAATGATGACTTCAAGTCTGGGTAACATACCTTTGTTTAAATAGTCGATTTGTGAACAACGGACCTCTATCAAGGAAGTCACTGTGTCGACCACAGGCTCTCGAATAGCGAATGAGTTAGGAGATGTAAACTCCACATACCTTGGCTGTAGGAATGTTGCTACAAAGAAAAGGGAAGTTGACGATTGGAAAGTGAAGTGATCGCGTTTGTCATATAGCTTAGTTTGAAGTCTACCTTTGATGTCCATTTCAAGATGAAGGCCTAGGAATGAGACCGATGTATAAGTGTATGTAGTATCCTTACTTTCGAACACTTTTGGATAGATCAGATGGACAAGATCACAAAAGCAAGGGTTGTTTAGTGACAACAAACATCTATATAACGGAAGCTAAATTTAAAGGAATCGGCTTGTTTTTTAATCTTTATTTTTAAGAAATCCTTCGATGATTTCAGACTCATAAGAAATAGCACGTTAAACGCAGAAATTGACACAAAAAGATCAAGAAGACAGAAAAAAATCAGTTTTGTTTATTTTTGATCTTCCAAAGAATATTATGTCTGTGATTTCGGAGAAAAGTGGGTATTATTAAGTAAAGCAAAAATATTGAAATTAACTTATGAAGATCCACCAGCTGCATTTATTTTCTTTTTTGTTCTTTAACATATCATATATAAAGCAAATAACATAATAAAAAAAATGCAGATATATTATGAAAAGTTGGACAAATTCAAAATGTGGTCCCAAAATCAGATAATAAATTTTTGACTAGGCTCTTATTTTGACACTGTTGACCCTAAAATGACAATTTTACTATGTTAAGTAGAGGAAAGACTTGGCGATTTTTATTTCTGAGATTAATGTACATATCAAAGTGCATATATAAGCACTATTTCTGATTCAAAAGTTAGTTGTAAAAAATCAGACAGATTTATATAAGGCACCCGAATCATAGAGTGGTTGCTTTTGGTCGAGACACCAAGGACATGAAAATATGTAAGCAACGACAAATTCCTGTGTGAATAACAAAATACCGAAGTTACTGTGAATTCAGTTTCTGCATATGCGCATTTCGACAACTGATGTCTCTTCAGTGCAGATCAAATCAATACATTTGGAAATCCATCTACCGAAATAAGTGTAAAAGCTGATAGAGAACAAACTACCAATAGGACCTAAATAGAAAAGCCAAATCAGCCAAGGACAGAGCTATTACAAGAGGGAGATACTCCTTAGTTTTTAACAAAATTTTCTTATTAAATTTTGATATTGCATTTTTTTTCAAATAAAAACGAGTTTTCGGCGAGTACCGAAGTAATCAGCTAACATTTGATGTTTTCTAGCTATTTCACACACTAATCCCCACTAATTATGCACCAAATCATGGAAATGGACTAAAAGTGGCATTTCATTGTCAAAATACAGAAATATTACATAACAGCACTTTTTGGCTAATATTGTGATTATGACACCAGCTGACTTAAACTTTAATTTAACCTACACTTTACACAAAATCCTCATACATATATGTTTTTTATCAATGTATGCTACTGACATCTTTTTATGACATGTTTTGAATTTTTTTGCATATTTCGGTTGAGGTTAGAAATCATCAATTCATTCCTTTATCATTTTCAACTAAAATATAAATTTTCAAATCTGCCTGGACAATGTCTCTTAAGTTTAACATTGATGAAACCTGGTATTTTCCAATCGGGACACATTTCGTAATACATACCCGAGGAATCACGAAGGACGTCAATATTATCATTCCCTCGGACAGATACAAACCATCATAAATTAAGACTGAATGAAGCCATGGATATGTACTGCATAAAGTAACATAAAATTTCTTATTTTTCCCAATCCGGACCACAAGGGGCATTTGCAGATCATATACAAATAAAAAGAAAACCCCCAGAATAAAAGATGAAACAAAACAACTATTTAATGACTAGAAAATTCTTATAATCAACACATAAAGGAGGAGATTATCAACAAATCAGAATGTTCATTAATCACAAAAAATGTGATACCAATTCAGAACAAGCAATAATCATTATGGAAAGCAGGCATGTAATACCTTATGCTCCACTTTCCTTACAGTTTTGCATTTTCCACATACTTACAACTTTCCCCGCCAGAGTTATACTACTATTACTTTAATTGACCTTTTGTAAACCAAGTTTATTCGAAATTGCGATCTTACTATTAAAAACGAACCACAGATCTGAAAATTATTTATTCTGCGCATGCTTCACGGAAGCCTACCTTTCTCTGCTTCTGTTTCAACATTATACCACGAAATTTCACCATAGTTATCCACTGCGAATACGTGTGTGCACGTTTGTACAAGTTTTTAAAAAATCATCAAGGAAGACTAATAAAAATAAAATTCCATATATAAAATTACATTTTGTAAAATTTCACAACAACATTATATAACATCAGAAAAGATTTATATGGATGTATAAACGCCAAAACCAGAGTATGGCATATAAGATTTATATCAAGTCCAATACAGATACAACCAAGTGGTTATTGTTCAAACACTACAAATGTCGTTCAGAGCTATTTATACACAGTCCTCGTGCCTTCTTGACATTTTATTATATGGAAAAACCCCAAAAATGTGGACACTTTCAAGTAATATATCCTATTTTTCATTTTAAATTTTTTATTTAGTATGGATATCTCTGATTTTGACTTTGAAAAGTCAAAATGTGCTCCCCAGAGCCACAACCATTTCATAATCTAGACAAAAAAGGAACAATGACAACAGATGACATGCTATATCGCTAAAACCGGATACAGTGTTGCATCATCATATGTGTCCTGGTAAACATTGAAAATATAGAGTAAATGAAAATGAGACAAAGTTTTCCCAATCGACCTTAATGTGGTACTTTCGGGTTGTTTGCAGAAATTTCACCATAACACATGCTTAAGCAAAAATTTCTCCGTATCACGACGTGGCAGAACAAAACCTGCACTGAAAGTGCAGTGACACCAAACGGGAAAAAAAGGTCATGTTTTCATGTTTGTTTGATCATTCTAAGTTGGTATAGTAATAAAAATCAAAGACACCTTTCACGCAAATACTTTTTGGTTTGGTTTTTGTTTTTTGTTTTTGATTTTATTTGGTGTTGTTGTTTTGTTTTTGTTTTTGTTTCAAATATTGAATGGACTGGCTCAACAGGAAAAAGCTACAATGAAAACGTCATGAAAGCAAAAATTCAACACCGTATTCCACTTGAAACAAGAAGTCAATTTCTAAAGTTTATAATTATACATGTATAATTATAGAATAAGTAGCCCACTTTTGGAGTAAATTTGTAATCCAACTGTCGTTGGCAACCATTGAACTTATTTCCTCCTCATATCAGGAGTAGTTTTCTCTAAAGTACCAAATGTAACAACATCGGTATTTGAAGTCTTTGTTTTTTGGAGGATACTCTAGCAAATCGTATTATCTGAGATACAGACATACACGCACACACACACACACAAAAAAAACCTTTAGTCGAACCTTTGATTTGTTATAAAAAATTCCGCGAACATTGAAAACGTTTCATCAAGTGCAAAAAAAAACCACACCCAAAATGTACATTTGAAACACCTTATCTCTGCTGAATATTCCAATAGGTCTCCATCAGATGCATGCTCCACTGGCACACTAGCGGCGGAATTCGGAAGTTTGATTAAAAAAAGACCAAAAAAAAAACAACAAACAAACAAACCAACAAAATAAAAAGACAAAATTAAAAATTAAAAAATATGTATTATTTCACGAAAGAATATGGAGTAAATGAACATGAGACCATAACACATGTGTTAACTCCAACTGCAATAATTTGAATGAGCTGTATGGCCATTTCGGAAATATATATATATAAAACAAACAAACTAAAAAAAAACCTTCTTGATTAGGGTATCCTTAAACAATCTTATTCATTGCAAACAAGGGCTTTCAAACTTTTTACTTTTTATACGCCTTATACAACCATGCCACTCAATATACCGAAAGAAAGAGAGTAATTTCTGATGCTACTCAAAAAACAAAACATGTTTTGTCAAGAACCACTCTGGGTGAAACAAAACACCGAGAATGACGAAATATTGCCAACATTTTTGTGGAATTTAGATGCTTTGCATTTTAACACATAATAAGGATTCTAACGGAAACTAACTCGACGACGCTTTTAGCAGCCTTTTTCCTTAATTTTTACGATTTATTACAAAGTCTAGCACAGACAAAAACAAAACGCAAATAATAAAACATTTTGCCCACATTTGATTTGCTGCTGCTTTATATATAGACGACGAACCATCATCAAATTTTGATCAATTCTCTACTGCAGCTTCGTAATTAGGTCATTTGATGTAAATTGACGAGGATGGACGTTTGAAAAATAAGCTGTATGAAAAATCTGATGAGTAAACTTCTCCCAAAAAAGAAGCTCTCTTTTTTTGGCAGAAATATACCCCTACCTCTCCAGTGTGTATTTAACAGTTGATTCTAGTCTTATGTTAAAAACTAGAGGCTCCCAGGAGCCTGTATCGCTCACCTGGCTTCAGTTGCCACAATCAAGGAAACATTGTAAGTTATACAGTTGATCTTCAGTTTCTCAAACTTTTGTAGCTCGAACACCTCCAACATCTTGAACTGTTTCTAAAGTCTGATCATGTTTTACTATATTTCTTTGTTGGGCTTTTTTTGACAAAAACGTTCTTGCTAAGGACCACTTTCGACACCAGTTTTGAAGTCGAGACATCATTTTGTAAAAGGCAGTCAACAAACAATTTTCAACATCGGTTTTGAATTCGCAACATCAATATCTATTTGGAAATCAAATTTCATTGAAAGCGGACAATGTTGAATTTTCCCGCCTTTTTTGGCGGCCATTTTAAAAATGGCGGTCAACGAACAATTTTTAATATCAGTTTTGAAGTTGCGACATCAAGACCTATTTGGAAACCAAATGTCATTGAAATCGGACAATGTTGAATTTTCCCGCCATTTTTTGGTGGCCATTTTGAAAATGGCGGTCTCAACGAACAATTTTCAACACCGGTTTTGAAGTTGCAACATCAATATCTATTTGGAAACCAAATTTCATTGAAATCGGACAATGTTGAATTTTCCCGCCTTTTTGGGGGCAGCCATTTTGAAAATGGCGGTCAAGGAATAATTTTCAAATTCAGTTTAAAAGTCGCCCCAGCATGGCTAACATTTCATCAGTTTACACTTGACCTTCATCTTCTATAGTTTTAGAAATAATAGATGAAAAATACGAAAATTAAAAAAATTCGGTGAAAAAAGGGCAATAACTCCTACAAGGGTTTATGGATTTTCTTCAAAATTTCAAGTTAGGTAGACCTTGATATGTTGAACATTTTTGCAATTTACACTTGACCTCTATCTGTTACACTTTTTGAAATAAAAAATAAAAAATGCAAAAATTTTGAAAATTGAACGGAAAAAGGGCTATAACTCCGAGATGGGTTTTCAGATTTTCTTCAAAATTGCAGGGCAGGTAGATCTTGCCATGCTGATGTCAGATTTTTGATATCTGTAACGGTTTTCGAGTTATTGGCCAAAAACTGCAATTTACCCCATGTTCTATTTTTAGCCACGGCGGCCATGTTGCCTAATCGAACACAATTTTGAGAAGCCATACTCTGGTGATGATTCAGGCCAAGTTTGGTTAGATTTGGCCCAGTGGTTTCAGAGGAGAAGATTTTTGAAATTGTTGACAGACGGACGGACGGACGGACGGACGACAGACGACGGACGCATAGTGATGGCAAAAGGTCACATGGCCTTTTAGGCCACGTGAGCTAACAACAACGCGTTACAACAACATAAATTGTCTATTTTGTAAGGGAAGCGGTACTGGACCTTTTTATTCTTGAATCATTCTTGTATATTTTATCATAACTCGTTTATTTATTATGGATTGCTTTTGTGCTATTATTAGAGGTACAGAAAGAGTTATTGGTAAGCAATGGAATTTATATCATAGCTAGATGCAAAAGTCAGTTTCATAAGTCTCCGATGATGAGTAAAATTTGCAATCACATTGAACTGTGAACTGTTGAATACCTTTCAGATCATGTTTGTTATTTTAATAGCACATTTGATATAGAAAATTTAACAAATATAACAGCTGTTGCAGGGCACTTTTATATGATCATTGATTTAATGAGAATAAGGCCATACAAAGTTAATTAATTGGTTCTCAGGTATTGACTCAGCTTTTTTACATTGTAAAAACCACCAAAAATGAAGCGAGGGAGGTGATTTGTTTTTATTTTTATTTTACTGAAATGGCAAAAAATGCCCCAACTAGATGAGGGAGGGCATGAGAACCAATAAATACATTTTTCATGGCCTAAGTAAACAACAAAGCTTCTACATTTTTAGTTTGTTGAATACATGTAAAATGTTGTCTTCTGTAATCAGTTGTAATAGGGTCTGTCAGTCTTGACAATTTTTGAACTTCCGGGATCAAAAATTGTACATGGAAGTTACATTTTAAACAAACATATATGACGTTTCAAACAAAAATGTGAACGTCATGATCCTAAGATGTCATGTTTTGGCGGGAAGCGTTTTCGAATTGCCTGTTTCTCGTGGATTCTCGTGAATCACATGACAGACCCTATAGTAGTGTAAGAAAATATATTTGTGTCTTGTATAACTTGAGAGAAAAACAATGAAAGGATATAGAGTAAATGCACATGACACAAAGTCTCTAAAATATATGGTAAAAGCAATGGAATAACGCTATAAACAGGTGGCCAGATTAACATTTTGATATCAAAAAAATATTGAAATGCCAAAAGTTGAAAGTATGATAGTATATCCATAAAAAATAAGAAGCCTTATTTAAGGCATATTAAAAAGTAAAGAAAACAGAACAAACCTAAAAAGCTGAAAATTTCAAATACAGGCAACAATCTGTAAGAGAATCACAAATGAAAGACAAACACACAATGCAATATGAATTCGGGACAGCCAGACATAGAACCAACACTAGCCACCCTGTGCCACGGGGCCACTTCTAGGTTTAAACACTTTTTGACAGCCAAATAGACATTAAGAAAATATTTACATTACAACGAAATAAAATTTTCCTCTTCCGAGAGACCGCATTTTACGCATCATTATTGGGATCGATTTCGTCAGTCATACCATAACTAAATACCAAAGTTACTGTGAATTTACTTTCTGCATATGCGCATTTCGACAACTTATGTCTCATCAGTGCAGATAAAATCTAAACATTTGGAAGACCAGAAACTCAAAGATGTTAAAAACTGATAGAGAACAAAAAAATCAATATGATCTAAATGTAAAGCCAAAATCAGCTAAGGACAGAGCTTTGCATGAGGGAGATACTCCTTAGTTTTCAACAAAATTTACAAAAATTTAGATATTGTATGGTTCCAATTATAATCGGTTTTCGGGTCAGCACTGGCCATGAAAGGATTAAATTAAACTTATCACTCACAATGATTTATACACTCTGATCATCACCAGGTGTTCGTTTCTCATCTTATGTCAGATATATTACGCTTTTTGTAAGAGATTTCCTACGGTAAAGACAGCTTCAAGGCATCATATCATCTTGCTATAATTTTGGAAGGGTACGATGTAAAATACTGTACTATTTTTTATATCTTGGCTGTACATTTAGATCTTATTGGTTATTTGTTCTCTATCAGTTTTTAAACATTTTTGAGTTTATGGTCTTCCTATCTAAACTGAAGAGACATAAGTTGTCGAAATGCGCATATACAGAATTTAAATTCACAGTAACTTCGGTA
Source organism: Modiolus philippinarum (assembly GCA_002080025.1). NCBI lineage: Eukaryota > Metazoa > Mollusca > Bivalvia > Mytilida > Modiolidae > Modiolus > Modiolus philippinarum. The sequence continues at coordinate 48,317 of MJUU01014372.1, read as the reverse complement.
TTTAGTTATTTGTTACCACTGGGTCGATGCCACTGCTGGTGGAGTGTTAGTCCCCGAGGGTATTCACCAGCCAAGTAGTCAGTATTTCGGCGCTGTCCCGAAAGCCGATTTTATTTGGAACCTTACAATATCTATAATTTTTGTTGAAAACTAATTAGTATCTCCCTCTTGCATAGCCTTGTCTTTAGTTCATCTCGATCGTTTTAGTTATTTTGTTTTCTATCAGATGTTACAATTTATTGGTTTAGGGTCTTCCAAACGTTTTGATTTTATCTGCACTGAGGAGACATAAGTTGTGGAAATGGCCATGTGCAGACATTAAATTAACAGTAAGTTCGGTATTTTGTTATTTCAACAGTGTATGCACAGTGTGATGAAATTTTATTTGAATCTAAATTTAGAAATTAGTTGAAACCTAGGCAGTTTTTTCGTCATGCTAACCATGGTTTTGGTTTCCATTTGTTTTTATCCTGTATTTTATCAAATTAGAGAAATATAGTTTCCATAACGAGAACTAGTTGATTATGAAATTTCTCACATCGAGTTAAATAAATTTTGTAAATGTTTGAAAGCATGTTTAAGTTGTGGAAACTGTTTCTCTAATAACTGGACGAAAAACACCGAGGATTGTATTTCGAATAAATTTGGCGGGAAATGTCACGAAACCTGTTCTCTCTAGAGAGGAGAACAAATGTTTCAGGAAATGTGAAAACTTGACAGAAATTAGAGAAAATTTGTGTGCAAAAGCAGAATTAGGTACGAGAATACCAGCTCTATTAACAATGAAAGGATATGGAGTAAATGCATATGAGAGAAAGTCTTCAAAATACATAATCAAACAATAGAACAACGCTTTTATTGTTGAAATCACCAATGAAATTTGCTCATTTCTCATATTAAGTTTAAGACAGCCCCTAGCACCGGTTTGAGCATAATTCATTGCTAATTGACGAACAATGTTAAAAAGCAAATCAATCCGAATCAGAAAGCTTTATATATAGTCGGCATGTTAAAATAACAACAAACATAAGCTCTTTTGAGCTTTTAAATTCGACATATTTCATGACAAAAATACAAGTTACACATATTACAATACAAACATACATATTATATCACATACATACATTTCTGGTAATTTCGAAATGTAATTCCGACCACCTGTTTAAAGTGCTCAAATCCACTATTTTATAATACAAAGTTTTCTTACAGTCGACTTGATGAGTGCCCTATGTTTGTTTATATGTTGTAATCGCCCACTAGTGCTTTTGTCCTGCAACGGAGGGCAGTGATTGTAAGAGCACTTTGCCAGTTTAACTTATGTTCGTTGGCAATCTCGCGTCCATGACTAGAAAGGACAAAGAATTCCGCTCAAACCGGTGCTTGGGGTAATCTTGAACTTACAAAGCTCATTGTTGAAGGCCTCTCAGTAATTCAAGATGATGAACAACAAAATAAAAGCGTTGTTCCTTTGCTTTTCTTACCATGCATTTGAAGAGATCTTGTCTCATGTATATGTAATCAATATCCTTTCATTCATCATTAAAATATACAGAGACATGCCTATAGAAGTCAAGCATAGACACAGAAAACTAAAAGCACTTAACATAAGCAATCAAACAGCAGTACTAGAATGATCACTTAAAATTAAGGCAATATAGCACAAGCAACATAAAATCAGTAATATTGTGAAACAACATGAAAAGCATTTACAATAAGTATAAAAATATAAGAATTACAATGGCATGAGTTGCCATTCCATGAGTTAATAAGATTTTTAATTATGTAATAATGTTTCTGTGCAACAATGTTTCGGCAGCAATTCATTCCATAGTTGTTCTGCAGAATTGCGAATTGACTTTAGCCCATACCCTGTAGTTTTGTACCAAATTTTGATAACTGAAAGAATATTTTTTTATTTTCATGGTGATTTAATCTTGTCAATAAAATGGACTTGCCATATTTTTAATTCTAACATTTCCATTATATTCATATTCAATCACAGTCATGCCTTATTTAGCCCATGTGTGCGAGATAAACAAACATAAAATTTACTGGTAAAGCTCTCCTACAGTCATCGTTGTCCGTACTAAGCTAGTGGACAGAAACAACATTTGACAAACACATGGCGCTCATCAAGTGGACTTAGAAAACATCTCATTACAGAATAGTGAGATGTGGGCACATAAAACAAGTGGTCAAGGTACATTTTGAAATTACCTGACATAATAGAATTCTACAATTTGAGAGAATGATAGTGTATCATTATGAGATATTGTCTCACGAACAAGTACACCATAACTGTAACATACTATTCAGCATAAGAAACTTCCACTCAAGTTTTTGTAGGATATAATTTAAAATAAAAGCATTAGTTTTGTTCTCTTTAATGTTTTATCATCTCTAGCAATAATCGAAAAGAACGCATCCGGTCAAAATTAAGAGAAATATCGGTTGATAGAATCGAGGCGTAAATGAGCATTCGCAATTAAGAACAACATTGACAAACCGAATGATTACAAACTATTTGTCATTTTTTAATAATCTATACTTCAACGAATTTTCGACAACGAGGCTTAAAAAATCTAATAGGTTTGACCAGTTGGAGTATTAGATCCAGTCATAAGTGAAATGAGAGTTTGATTTGTACAGAATTCATCACTGAGTTATAATAGGGAAACGGAATAGAGAAAGGGGATGTTTGGGTACCCATAAACGGGTTTAATCCTACCGCTAGCTGTTGCTAGTGCCGGAACAATGTCCGGCTATCTCGAGTTCCTGTCGTTGTCTATGTTTGTCTTTTGTCATTTTATTGTTTTTCTTGTGCGGTTCCCTGGTGGATTGTGTCATGTGATTGTAATGCCATTGTACAGAATTCATCATTTAGCTATCCGAAATGCATCGAACAAATAATGCAGAAAACGGTGGAAGTCATTACGGCAATCTGAAAAGCGTCAAATCCTAGAATTCGACCTTGACCATGGAAATTTTTGTGTTTTGTAATAGAATTCCAATAATGTATTGATTTTATCAACAAATAATGAAAAATCATATCCGATTGCTATTGACCTTATGTTGAAATTCGCAAAAATGTTTGACCACTGTTTCGAAAATGCCCCGCATTAGAAACGACTAAAGTTAGTCATAACAAATGTGCAAGGGACAAATAAAAATTGGTCTGCTACGAAGTATACAACAATAATTTTAGTCCTATCACCTCTATAAGACCTTTCCTTTTTTATCAGTATATATAGAGAGCAGACATCTCTCGTACAAACTCCATACTGCAGGAAAGACAAACCAAGTCTTGAATTAACAATGAAAGGATATGGAGTAAATATACATGAGATACAGCATCCACAAACACATAGTAAAACATGAAATGGAACAAAAGTTTTTATTATTCATCTTGAAGTCACAATGCGGCCTTCAGCAATGAGCTTTGTCCATACCTTACAGAAAGTTCAAGCCCCAGCATCGGTTTCAGCGATTGATAAACAACGGTAGTATTATATCGAAGCAATAAATCACAACTTTACGACAAATCACGACAAAAAAACGAGAACTCCAAAAGACTAAAGACTGAAGACTCACCACACCAATAAAACACAGGGACACCACCAATAGAACACTCGAAACTACACTAGCAGTGTGATATCTTAAAAACGGGTGCCCCGGATGGGAAAGCCTACTGAAATCCATGATGATTCTTTACCAAACCCTTCGGGAAGTTTTGACTTTCATTATTATTTCGTAGTGCGACAGCGTTTTACCAGCAGACTAGGCTGCTTGAGCTAGTCGCCAGTTTAGCGGCGAGCACTGCTTGACCCATTTTTCTTAATTACGTTTTGTCTTATTCTATCCTTTTCATGATCGTGGTCTTGGAGTTAGTGGTCTACATGTATTGAGTTTTATTTGTATGTTTATTATACTATAGGGAAACGGAATAGAGAAAGGGGAGGTTTGGGTACTCATAAACCAGTTTAATCCTACAGCTAGGTATTGCTAGTGCCGGTACAAAGTCCGGCTATCTCGAGTTCTTATCGTTGTCTACGTTTGTCTTTTGTCATTTTATTGTTTTTCTTGTGCGGTTCCCTGGTGGATTGTGTCATGTGATTGTAATGCCATTGTCATGCCATTATGAGTGCTTTCTGTTATTCTTTTTTCATTATTTCCTTCTTTGCATACAACATCCGTTCCATGTCAGTTGGGCAATCCAGGGTAAAGTCATAATCGGTAATGTCAAATCAAGGATGACGTGAATCTAGCTAAAAATGCCTGTTTTCATTTGTCAAACCGACATTTCATATCTATCTATGATGTTGTGGTGACGTCCATAGAATTTCTGAAAGGATAAAATCAACAAAGGTCGAACATATCCCTGACTTGACAGTTTCCGTGATAGTGCTTATGCTCTTTTGACAAAGTCACTTGCGAATTGACTTAAGCCCATAACTTGTAGTTCTGACTAAATTTTGATATCTGAAAGAATATTTTGTATTTTCATGGTGATTTAATCTTGTCAATAAAATGGACTTGCCATATTTATAATTCTAACATTTCAGTTATATTCATATTCAATCACATTCATGTTTTTTTTAGCCAATGCGTGCGAGATAAACAATCCAAAAATTTACTGGCAAAGCTCTCCTACAGTCATTGTTGTCCGTTTGAAAAGGACTAGTGTACTAAGCTAGTGGACAGAAATAACATTTGACAAACACATGGCACTCATCAAGTCGACTGTTAGAAAACTTGGCATTACAAAATAGCGAGATGTGGGCACTTAAAACAGGTGGTCAAGGTACATTTTGAAATTACCTGACATAATAGAATTCTACAATTTGAGAGAATGATGGTGTATCATTATGAGATATTGTCTCACGAACAAGTACACCATAACTGTAACATACTATTCAACAAAAGAAACTTCCACTCAAGTTTTTGTAGAATATAATTTAAAATAAAAGCATTAGTTTTGTTCTCTTTAATGTATTATCATCTTTAGCAATAATCGAAAAGAACACATCCAGTCAAACTTAAGATAGAATCGAGGCGTAAATGAGCATTCGCAGAAAGTCGAAAGGATATTTTTGTCAATTAAGAACAACATTGACACATTGAATGATTACAAACTATTTGCAATTTTTAAATAGTCTATACTTCAACGAATTTTCGAAAACGAGGCTAAAAAAATCTCACAGTTTTGACCAGATGGAGTTATTGTTTACAGTGTGACCCAAGAATAAGTGAAAGGAGAGTTTGATTTATACAGAATTCATCAATGAGTTATCCGAAATGCATCGAACAAAAAAAAAATGCGGAAAACGGTGGAAGTCATTACGGCAATCTGAAAAGCGTCAAATCCTAGAATTCGACCTTGACCTTATTTTTCCATGGAAATTTTTGTGTTTTGTAATAAATTTCCAATAATGTATTGATTTTATCAACAAATAATGAAAAATCATATCCGATCGCTATTGACCTTATGTTGAAATCCGCAAAAAATGTTTGACCAATGTTTCGAAAATGCCTCATTAGAAACGACTAAAGTTAGTCATAACAAATGTGCAAGAGACGAATAAAAATTGGTCTGCTACGAAGTATACAACAATATTTTTAGTCCTATCACCTCTATAAGATCTTTCCTTTTTTATCAGTCTATGAGCCCTTCAGCAATGAGCTTTGTCCATACCTTAGAGAACCAGTTTAATCCTACCGCTAGGTGTTGTTAGTGCCGGTAAAAAGTCCGGCTATCTCGAGTTCCTATCGTTGTCTACGTTTGTCTTTTGTCATTTTATTGTTTTTCTTGTGCGGTTCCCTGGTGGATTGTGTCATGTGATTGTAATGCCATTGTCATGCCATTGTGAGTGCTTTCTATTATCCCTTCTACATTATTTCCTTCTTTGCATACAACATCCGTTCCATGTCAGTTGGGCAATCCAGGGTAAAGTCATAATCGGTAATGTCAAATCAAGGAGAATATGAATCTAGCTAAAATGCCTGTTTTCATTTGTCAAACCGACATTTCATATCTATCTATGATGTTGTGGTGACGTCCATAGAATTTCTCAAAGGATGAAATCAACAAAGGTCGAACATATCCATGACTTAACAGTTTCCGTGATAGTGCTTATGATCTTTTGACAAAGTCACTTGCGAATTGACTTTAGCCCATACCTTGTAGTTCTGACTAAATTTTGATCCAGTGTGACCAAAACAATAAGTGAAAGGAAAGTTTGATTTGTACAGAATTCATCACTGAGTTATCCGAAATGCATCGAACAAGAATAAATGCGGAAAACGGTGAAAGTCATTACGGCAAACTGAAAAGCGTCAAATCCTAGAATTCGACCTTGACCTTTTTTTTACATGGAAATTTTTGTGTTTTGTAATATATTTCTAATAATGTATTGATTTTATCAACAAATAATGCAAAATCATATCCGATCGCTATTGACATTATGTTGAAATCCATAAAAAATGTTTGACCACTGTTTCGAAAATGCCCCGCATTAGAAACGACTAAAGTAAGTCATAACAAATGTGCAAGAGACGAATAAAAATTGGTCTGCTACGAAGTATACAACAATAATTTTAGTCCTATCACCTCTATAAGACCTTTCCTTTTTTGATCAGTATATATATAGAGAGCAGACATCTCTCGTACAAACTCCATACTGCAGGAAAGACAAACCAAGTCTTGAATTAACAATGAAAGGATATGGAGTAAATGTACATGGGATACAGCATCCACAAACACATAGTAAATCATGCAATGGAACAAAAGTTTTTATTATTCATCATGAAATAACAAAAAAAAAAACAGGATAACAGCAAACACCTACAATGGCCAGGAACCTCAATCACACTCCACAATTTACAAGGAACTTGCACCAGAAAAACAATAATGAAAACAGGAGACAAACATAAATAACGATAGGAACTCGAGATAGCCGGACTTGGTACCGGCACTAGCAAAAGCCAGAGGTAGGGTTAAACCGGTTTATGGGTATCCAAACCTCCCCTTTCTCCATCCCGTTTCCCTATAGTATCATAAACATGCAAATAAAACCCAATACAGGTAGACAACTAACTCAATGACCACTATCTTGAAACAGAAAAAGCATATGACAAAACGTAATTTTGAAAGAAGGGTCATAGAGTGCTCGCCGCTTAACTGCCAGCTAGCTCAAGGAATCTAGTCTGCTGGTAAAACACTGTCGCACTACGGAAGAAAAATCAAACTCAAAACTCCCCGAAGGGTTTGGTAAAGAGTCTTCATGTATTTCAGTAGACATCGGCAGTATCAGTGAGAGGCCAGTATATATGTAAAGTCTTCAGGTCTCTGGAATCCAAAGCCAATTTAACGGATTTGTTCAGAATATCTCGTCGATATCCACTATTACGTAAAGAATGTAAAATACGTCCCAGTTTTTCTAGATTATTTATCAGATTTTGACATTTTTAACAACATTTCCATAAAATCGGGGATGAGAAATGCCCTTTGTAATTAGCTGTTTGCGAGTCACGTCATATCCAGATATCAAATGTTCATATCTTCTGTAAAACTTCTTAAAAGTATTTAATAATTTATGAAATCTGTAACCTTGTTGTAAAAGTTTGGATGTGAGAGTAAGGTTTCGCTCATTAAAATCCTCAAGGGTGGAAGAAATGCGAGCGAATCGTACAATTTGAGATATATACATCCCGTAGGATGGAGCGAGGGGAACGTCCCCGTCAAGAAAGGGGAAATTAGTAATAGTAAAATCAAAATCATCCCTTTTATCATAAACTTTAGTTTTTATTTTACCAGAGTCAATGGTGATACTTAGATCCAGAAAAGGGCAGTATTTAGAATCATTGTTTGCCTTATAAGTTTCAGTTGTTGTGGGTAAATGGTGTCAACATGAGCTGGGGATTGTCAAAACTAAGGATATCGTCAATATACCTGCTATTATCATTGAAAATAGAAATAAGTTTATCACTATTTGGTACAGTTTTTTTTTGGTAGTTTCTTCATGAATTCCCGTTCGTAACAGAACAGAAAATGATCTGCAATGAGAGGTGCACAATTAGTACCCATTGAAGTCACTATGAGGCCTTCAAATGAGCTTTGTCCATACCTTACAGAAAGTTCAAGCCCCAGCATCGGTTTGAGCGATTGATAAACAACGGTAGTAGCATATCGAAGCAATAAAGCACGCACAACTTTACATAAAGTCCAAAGAAACGGCAAAAAAACGAGAACACCAGAAGACTAAAGACTGAAGACTCAACCCACCAACAAAACACAGGGACACCACCAATACAACACTCAAAACTACACTAGCAGTGTGATATCTTAAAAACGGGTGCCCCGGATGGGAAAGCCTACTGAAATCCATGATGATTCTTTACCAAACCTTCGGGAAGTTTTGACTTTGATTATTATTTCGTAGTGCGACAGCGTTTTACCAGCAGACTAGGCTCATTGACCTAGTCGCCAGTTAAGCGACTAGCACTCCTTGACCCATTTTTCTTAACTACGTTTTGTCTTATTCCTTCCTTTTCAAGATTGTGGTCTTGGAGTTAGTGGTCTACATGTATTTTTTTTGTATGTTTATTATACTATAGGGAAACGTGATAGAGAAAGGGGAGGTTTGGTTACCCATAAACCAGTTTAATCCTACCGCTAGCTGTTGCTAGTGCCGGCACAAAGTCCGGCTTTCTCGAGTTCCTATCGTTGTCTATGTTTGTCTTGTCATTTTATTGGTTCCCTGGTGGATTGTGTCATGTGATTGTAATGCCATTGTCATGCCATTGTGAGTGCTTTCTGTTATTCTTTTTTCATTATTTCCTTCTTTGCATACAACATCCGTTCCATGTCAGTGGGGCAATCCAGGGTAAAGTCATAATTGGTAATGTCAAATCAAGGAGGATGTGAATCTAGCTAAAAAAGCCTGTTTTCATTTGTCAAACCGACATTTCATATCTATCTATGATGTTGTGGTGACGTCCATAGAATTTCTGAAAGGATGAAATCAACAAAGGTCGAACATATCCCTGACTTAACAGTTTCCGTGATAGTGCTTATGCTCTTTTGACAAAGTCACTGTATGAACTAAAAGCTCTACAGCAACGAATCAACTGTGAAACATGCACTTCATATACGCTGGGTAGGTAGGCATATTGCTAAGAAATGGAAAGTTTAAAATTGGGCGGTCAAAATCATTACGTTTGTTATACAGCTTAGATTTCAAACAGCCATGTTCATCAATGTATAACAAAAGGTGAAGTCATGATGCCGAGTTGGGTATATCGATTGTGTCTGCATTTTCAAGCTCACTGGGGGGGGGGGGGGGGGTCGAACTACTGTCACATTAATGTCTTATTTAGCACATTCACGGGCAAAAACGAAGGATATACAACAGCTGATAGAATACAAATAACTGACAAGATCTATAGAAAAAAAGAAGGGAAACGGGGAATGTGTCAAAGAGACAACGACTCAAAGGAGTGTAATACCAACTCAAAGCCACCATAAGATCTTCAATGAATGGTGAGAAAACCCCACTCCCAACGGCAGGTCGGAGTCGGACCCTAAAAAAAGAGTAATCAAGTAATCAAATATGTACATTTTTATGTTTTTGTGTATTTTGTGCCTTTAAGATTATGAACCTTTCTCCTTAAATTTGTAAGCCGATTATAACAATAGATGCTCTATTAGTATTAGTACTTCACAAACAACAATACACCGAAAGTTAATGTTTTCAGTATACAAGCCGTCAGTGGCAGGCTCTGCTCAAAGTTTTCTGAATGATTTTGCACTAGCGAGAGACAAACGGTCAATATTGATGACTTAATTGGTGAATGAAAGGATAAGGAGTAAATGCACATGAGACAAAGTCTTTACAAGTATACATGGTAAAACAAGCAAAGGAACAACGCTTTTATTGTTGTTCTTCATCTTGAAGTTAATATTTATTTTTGTTTATCATGTTGTCTCCATATGTGCAAGGCAAGTGTTTAAAATCTAATGCCCAACTTACTTCACTGAGGAAGACTCTTTCTGAGTACTTGCATTACTCAATGAAGTACATTTTAGCCATGGCGGGTACATGTACTTTTGAAAATTGTTACAATGAGCATTAAATTGAATACAACATAGACCTTTAGTTTATCATATTTGATACTGTTTAAAGTATAAAAATGATCAGGAAAAAGAGGAATATGTGAAGATTTAGCACTCGTTATTAGAAACAAACAACCTATTGGTGGCACACTGGTAATTGTATTATAGGTAATAGTGACATATCCATCGAGGTTCCGATACTAACTGGTATAAAAGATGATTTGCATCACTGTTGGTATTCGGAATGATATCTTCTACCTTTGCGGATAACCTTATCAATATATATTACCATATCTTATCCGTTGCAACGTTATCCTTCTTCTATTTATTTCCTACCCACAACACTGTTCATCATGTTTTTACTTCGATATTAGTGTGCCGATGTACAATGTTACAACTCTAGATTTCCTACGAATAGGAATAGCCCGTTAATCGAAAGTTATACTTTTTATATAACCTAAGTGGACGAGTGATCTAGAGCGCTGGAAATAGTGCAAGCGGTGTTGCATAGATGACAATTTACTCTGGGTTCAAATCCAGTCGTATAGAACTTGCTATATTTTCCGATGCTTACTGGTATAATTTTTGAACAGGTCATATCATTGGAAAGATGCATGCATGGAAAGAAATGACGCACATTTTATAGGTCAAAAAAAAGGTTGGTTGTCTTGATAGTTGTCAAAAGGAAAAAACAGAAAACGCCTACATAGATTGAAAATAACAATCCGAATCACACACACGCACACACACAAACAAAGAAAACCGCAACCATTAGGAATACATGATAGCTGGACTTGATACCTGTACTGGCAAGGCTAGCAGTTGGATTAAACAGCATTTTTGAACATTCAGTTACCCTATAGATACTAACTACAAGACCACTATTTTGAACAAGAAGGTACTGTGACAAAACGTAATTAAAAATGATAGGTCAAAGAGTACATGCCGCTTAAATGTAAGCATGTTGTCTCCTTGACATTTACCCCATTTCCTTTCTTTTTCATATTGACCAAGAAACTCAATTTGTTGCTAAAATACTGTAGCACTACATTGCCTTTCTGACCGTACAGGGAATGCAATAGTCTGATAAAACAACTGATGAGTTAAAGGTACGATTAATTTGATGATGGGTCAATCGGTGAGACATTTTGCTTTTACATACATTACATGAAAACCTCAGAAAGAATGCAAAACTGCTCTCCATTGGCTATAAGCCTGCTTTTTTATGGGAGTCGCTAGCTTCTCAAATCTTTATGGTCTTCGTATCACTTTAATGATCTTTAATCTCACCTTCGTCAGCTGAGACAGCAAAATGAAAACTAAAAAAGTACACAGGGACCGATATGATTGAAATGTAATTTACAATTTACATGAATTCGTGATTTACATTTAAGACTGTTTATTACCCTATTTTATTATAGGAAAGAACAATTTTCCGCTTTCCGAAATATTTTCCCAACCTTGTCAATTTAATACTGAAGTGAGACGGAGTTATGTCCCATATATTTAATTTACAGGAAAGAAAGAGACGTGTTACGGAGTCGGATTTTGATATGAAGTAATTACAAAATGCTAAACTTTCAATAATTACAAATTACACCCAGAACAGGCTAGCATACAATTATTGAAGATAATAAACAATGTCAATATCCACCGCAAAATTCAATTTCAAGCCATAAACAATGAATGGTGTTGAATTGTTTTGAACAAGAATTATCGACCAATACACTGGACATTTGAGATACGAGATTTTGCTGTCTATTGCCATCAACGCGAGGTAAATTTATAACCATGCATTTGGACTTTCTTCCAATAATCCTGTGCCACATGTCCATAATAAGGAAAAGAAACGAATGTAAATCACATTTAATAAGAAACCTGTCCGGAGTTCATGTCTGCGTTAACCCCGACATTGTTATTACAGTCTTCTTTTATCTTAATAAGTATGAACGGTTCAAGTGTGACAACGTCTTTTCTACGCTTCAAAGCAAGTGCATAATTTATTTCCTTACCCTCAACCAATACAATTGTAAAAGTTTTTAATTTTATCAATTGTATTCAGGGCACATACATAGTTTATACGCTCCAGGCCTTTTAGAGATAAAAAAGAATGATCAAGCGAATTGTTGACTTGAATATTTCAACCTAAAATCATCTTTTTGTTAATTTAGAAAACAAGAATTGATTCAACCTGTTCTAAGCATTTTCTAAATGTAGTCCCTTTTCTTTTTTCTCTATTTTTTTTACTTAATTTTTTTTTGTTGTTGTTCTTGAAACCCATATTACAAACTCAAATTTACTTCACTTTCGTTTTTCTTTTAAAATTAGAATGCATAATAGATTCCCCCCGAAAATAAAGCATTTGCATTGCTACTCTAATGTAACAACTTCCACACGCATTACTCCTATAGATACAGAAATAGACGAATTGTAAATGAGAGAGTTCTACGTAAAAATTGGTTCAACAATAAGAACAAAGAATAATCGTGAAAGAAGGGCACCCGAGAGGTCAATGAAAAAGGTGAAATATTTTCAGATTTTTTTGCTTTCAACATCATTACAACTGCAAGAGGTAATTTGCCATCAAAAGAATTTAGAAGAATACCTTAGGTTCACCTGACCATCTGATTGGGATCAAGACAGGAGTAGTATAAGGAGGTTGATGATAAAAGGGTGGTAATTTTGGATGAGTCTATCGTCTATTTGTTTAAGACAGTCTGTCTAACCAAAAGTTAGAAGTATAAATTCAAGACTTATTTGCGTTATCTGAAATTTTAGGAAGTAGACGTGCGATTTTGAAAATTTAAGGGGATAGACCTTGGGAAGCTTAAAATCTTTAATTTTTTGAATATTTCAGTACTAAAATTACATATTAAGCAATTTCAACAATTTTTACCGTCCCGTTTTCTGTGTATTGGTTATCAAAATGCATCATATTATTTGGTTCTTTCAGGACTAGATTTTAGTGTATGTAATTAGTAATCACATATTTATACGCAAATTGAACCATTTTGCATATGTGATAACCGGATGAAGGTCTCCGTGTCCGGGGCAGATAACTGTTATCTGCCCTGTTTTGATGGCGTCATCTAGCAACGCAAACAAAATATGGATGATTAATGAAAGGAAGATAACAGGAAACACCTACAATTGCCGAACATAACAATCACATGCCACAATCAAGCAGGGAACTGCACAAGAAAAACAATAAAATGACAAAAGACAAACATAGACAACGATAGGAACTCGGGATAGCCGGACTTGGTACCGGCACTGGCAACAGCCAGCGATAGGGTTAAACCAGTTTATGGGTACCCAAACCTCCCCTTTCTCTATCCCGTTTCCCTATAGTATAATAAACATACAAATAAAACCCAATACAGGTAGACCACTAACTCTAAGAACACAATCTTGAAAAGGAAAGAAATGACAAAACTTAATTTAGAAAGATGGGTTGAGGAGTGCTCGCCTTTAAACTGCCGGATAGCTCTGCTGGTAAAACACTGTCGCACTACGGAATAATAATCAAATTCAATACTTCCCGAAGGGTTTGGTAAAGAATCATCATGGATTTCAGTAGACATCGGCAGTATCAGTGAGAGGCCAGTATAATTGTAAAATCTTCAGGCCATTGGATCCAAAAGCCAATTTAACGGAATCCTGAAGAATATCCGGTCAATATCCCCTATTGCGTAAAGAATGTATGTTACGTCCAAGTTTTGCTGGATTTTTTTATCATTTTTTGAAATTTTTTTAACAACATTTCCGTAAAAACGAGGGTGAGAAATGCCTGTAGTAATAAGCTGTTTCCGAGTCGCATTATACTTAGATACCAAATGTTCATATCTTCTATAAAACTTCTTAAATGTGTTTATCAATCTATGAAATCTGTAACCTTGTTGTAATAGTTTGGATGTGATAGTAAGGTTACGTTCATTAAAGTCGTCAAGAGTAGATCAGACGCGTGCGAATCGTGCCAGCTGAGATATATACACCCCGTATGATGGTGCTGCAGGAACGTCGCCATCAAGAAAAGCGAAATTAGTAATAGTGAAATCAAAATCATCCCTTTTATCATAAATTTTAGTTTTGATTTTTCCAGAATCAATGATGATAGTTAGATCGAGAAATGGGCAGTATTTAGAACCGTTGTTTGCTTTTTTATGTTTCAGTTCTTGTGGGTTAATGAGGTCGACATAGTCTAAAAACTGGGGATTGTCAATAGTAAGGATATCGTCGATATACCTGCTGTTATCGTTGAAAATTGAAATAAGCTGATCACTGTTATATATGGTTCCATCCTGTAGTTTTTTCATAAAGTCCCGTTCGTAAAAGAACAGGAAAAGATCTGCAATGAGAGGTGCACAGTTTGTACCAATGGGAATTCCAATGACCTGTTGATAGACGATGTTGCCGAAACGAACAAAAATGTTGTCTAGCAAACGATTCAGTGCCTTAATCATGTCATCGCATGTCCAGGAACAATGATTTTTGTAAGTGATATTAGCGAAGAATACTTGCTTTTTATTACAACAAATGAATTGTAGATCAGAAAATTTGAAAGACCATTTAATAAGTTGTCCCAATTTCGATTTAATCAATTTATGTGGAAGGGTTGTATAAAGTGTAGAAAAATCATAACTGTCAATAGACGAAACCGGTCTTGTATTGATTTTAGTTTATCTAAAACTTCAACTGAATTTTTTACTCTCCAAAAGTAATTTACACCAGAGTTTTGATAAGTTTTTTTCACAGTATTTGATAACTAACTCTTTAATACAGGTAAATGCACTTGTTAAATGGATGGATAAATTAGTAGTAGAACAGTTGCTTGATGCCGAAATAAAACGATGCTTGTAGGGATTTTTGTGAAGCTTAGGAACCCAGTACATAGTAGGCAAGGTGTTATCTTTAGGTGGAACTTAGAGCATGTGCTGTTTGGCTAATGTTTTTTTCGTAAAAATTAGTACGTTCGAAAGTGTCACACTTTGCCAATTAATTTTGTTGGACATCAATATAATATTTCTTTCAAATAATTGAAACGTTGTTGGACGCTTTATCGACTGGTACAAATACATATTTATTGCTAAGATCTCTTATTCTTATAAAAATTTAATCTGTTGGTGATTTTTGTAATAATTCTATCTTTGAACATATTGAGTGCGTGTTTGTCTGCACTTTCTCGTTTGCGCCATTTTAAACAATAATTGTCAACTGCGTCTTTGATAATATCAAAACATGCTTTCCAGTTTATTTTCGAAAGTAGACGATATTTAGGCCCCTTTCTAATGAATTTTCTAACTTCTTTATCATCGATGATGTGCAAGTTCCCCGTTAATACATGTCCACATGGGTCATAACGATAGTGACGTGGAACAGTCTCAACTGCTGGGGTAGTTCTTCTCGAAATTAGCATCACCGGTTATAGAAGAGTAATTGAAAAAATACTTCTAGTAGGCTTTTTGTAAGAAAAGGAAATGACATGCATGTCCTGGTTGTCAAAATAAACGGGAACAAGTTTTTGAATATCTGGGTCCCGAAAAATGCCTGCGATGTCGATTAAATCAATTCCTTTATTTATATATTTAATTTTCAAAAATTGTTTGACATGTTCATCGGGTTTGTCAATTCTCGGATAAAGCCGATGATAGCAGAAAGCATCAATAATTTTCGAACATTCATAGATTAAGAAGTTTTAGAAGTGGTTTGAAAATGAAAAGTCAGAATTTGTTGGTGCCTTAAAAATGAAACACCAAAAGGAAAACCATTTTTGATGCTGAAATTTTCAAACAGTGGCTTCAGACCGGAGGTGAGCTCAGTAAGATTTCATCAAGTCAAGATTGACACTGCAGTTTTAAATTGTTATTCCTGGCAAGATTTTTTCAACCTTCAGATGAGGAAGATGCAGATTTTGAACACTACTTAATCTGTTCTTATTTAAGCATCTCTCAACAGATACATGTACCATACGTATTGCAACAATAAAAAAGAAGTGGGGTGTGTGTATGGAACGCCATGACTATCTTACGTAGTGTATAACCATTTTACGTGGTACTAACTTTATTATGTTATGTAGTCATTTTATCATGTTATGTAGTAACTTTATTATGTTATGTAGTAACTTCATTATGTTGTGTAGTAACTTTATTATGTTATGTGGTTACCTTATTATGTTGTGTAGTAACTTCATTATGTTATGTAGTAACTTTATTATGTTATGTGGTTACCTTATTATGTTGAGTAGTAACTTCATTATGTTATGTAGTAACTTTATTATGTTATGTGGTTACCTTATTATATTGAGTAGTAACTTCATTATATTATGTAGTTAGTTTATTACGATGTAGTGAACGTATTCATGCGGATCCAAAAAAGCCCGGATGTCCAATATCACGTTGAAATAATGACGTCGCCTTCAGTTGTATGTGACATAAAGAGAATTTTAGAGGAAATCGGCATGGGGGACTTGTATGAAACATTTGCTGCTGATAAATGAAGTAAAGTTAGCATTTGCAAGCCCCTTTCCGATTAAGATCTCATAAGATTCGGACTTAGTGTACTTGTACATGAGATAATATCTCATGTCTACACTTTGTTCAATTACTATTATCTAAATGTTCAATTACTATTATCTAAATGTATGTAAATTCTAAAACTTAAAGATTAACTCCCTCTGTCGTAGTTTCGTCCTTAGCTATATTTGATATTACTGATTATTCGAATTTCATTTGGTTTTATGCATTTTAACATTTTTTGAAATTATGGATTTCCTTTGTTTGGGTTCTAGTGCTGCTGATGATGAATTGATTTCCGAAATGGCCATACAACTCATTAAAATTATTGCAGTTGGAGTTAACATATGTGTTATGGTCTCATTTTCATTTACTTCATATCCTTTCGTAAAATATTTAACACCGGTACACGATTGGGGATAGGGCCAGGTCACGCGACATTCTCAAAGCAAAAGTGTTTATTATTCATGTCATAAATATAACTTATGTTTATGCTCGGGTAAACCCTCGTTCATTATTACTTTATTCCTCCGTTAAAACATTGATCTTGTAAAAGTGCCATAATTGTATATTATTACATCTCCGAAACGAATCTCAAATCTGACTGCAATAAAAATGATCAACATGACAAGATCCACCCACCCTGCATTTTTTTCAAGTTGAAGAAAATCGGATGACCCATTTTAGAGTAGTTACTAGACCAATCGCAACCAAACTTATAAAAATAGTCCTTTGGAAAAAAAAGTGTCCCGAAAGCCCGCATTACATTCAAGATGCCCACCAGCGGGTAATTCAGTTTAGCATTGCAGCATATTGGAAAACGCGTTCAAAGATCTTCTCCTATGAAAACTGATGAGCCAATGGGAGCCAAACGTTGTCAAAATAGTCCTTAAAATGGCCCCTTTGAAAAAAAAGTATCCGGAAAGTCACAATCACATCCAAGATGGCCTTCAGCGGGGAACATTGAACCCTATGGGAAAACACATTTGAACTGCTGAGCCAATTGGAAATTGTCATTTCCTTGGTATTATAATTTTTCTTTACTCTCTGAAAAATCGTCAGAAATGCTATGGGGTCAAATGTAACGTTCTGTAACTCAAACAGCAGGACACACTTACCCTATTCTCGATATTAACGCCGACACCCTAACTTAGCTTATCACGTGAACATTTCACATCGGAATTGGTAGCATGTTTGTACATGAGAAGGTATGGACTTTGAAATTTCAATCATATGATAACACTAGTTGAAGCCCTATTAATTTGTATGGAAATACTTCTTGGATCATGGGAGTTCGGGGAATTGAAATGGGGGGGGGGG
>MJUU01014372.1:14783-26637 GCA_002080025.1 Modiolus philippinarum | reverse complement strand
CAACATAACATAATAAAATTACTACATAACATAATGAATAAACTAAACAACATTATAAGGTAACCACATAACATAATAAAATTAGTTACATAACAAAATAAAGTTATAACACAATATAATAAGGTTACCACATAACATAAAAAAGTAACATCATAACACAATAAAATTCCTTCATAACATAATAAAGTAAATATATAACACAATAAAGTACCAGCATAACGTAATAAAGTTTCTACATAACACAATAAATTGACTACATAACATAATAAAGTAACTACGTAGCATTTTGAAGTTACTAAATAACATAATAAAGTTACTACATAACGCAATAAAGTTACTACATAACATAAAAAAGTTACAACATAACGTAATAAAGTTTCTACATAACACAATAAACTGACTACATAACATAATAATGTTTCTACATAACATAATAAAGTTACTACATAACAAAATAAAGTTACTACATTACATGATAAAATGACTACACAACATAATAAAATTTGTACCCCGTAAAACGATTATACACTACGTAAGACAGTCATGGCGTTCCATATGTGTGTGTGTGGAGGGGGGAGTCGGAAGTCAATCTGCCTAAATTTTGTCCATTTTTAAAGCAAAATAAAGATGTTTTGTTTTCTTTTAGCTTGCAACATTCCTCCGTCAAATATGTGATTAAAAGATTATGACATGTCTATTCCGATATCTGCCCTGTTATCAGTCCTCTACCGATATCTGCCCTCCGCTACCGCCTCGGGCATATATCAGGTCTCATAGATCATAGATCATGGCAGATACCGGAATAGACATGTAATAATCTTTACTTCTAACATGGCAGTATTATATTGTAATATAATACTTCCGTGGTTCTAATTAAATTTGTATTAGGCAGAAAATTATTTCAAATGCAAAATTCTATAGTATAAACATGTGTGAAAGTAAGCTTGAATAAATATGTGTGAAAGTAAGCTTGAATAATGATAGTAAATTTTAGCATACATGGATGTTCTGAACGATATCGGCTGATAAATTTACTCTATCTTATAGTCGTTTACTTTTCACCAAAAACTGAGAATAGAAAGAAAACTAGTACATGTAAGCTATATTGGAATTACTTTCCAATTTTCTAAATGTAGAATTAATTGTATAAAAATCGATAAAATTGTTGAAGCTATGCTACAAGATCTTGCAAGAAATCTGACTTTACATATTTTCATTTTTTTTTAAATATCATTGCAAAAAAATGAAGAGTAAATGCTTTTGTTACATGTATAAACAACTGGATGTTGGGTGGTTGTTTTCATGACAAAATGAATATTTATTTTCTCTGTGTAATTTTTTAATTTACAATTTCAAAATTTTGATCATACCTATCTCAACGATTCTATTTATTTATGTATAAGTATTAGAAAAGTGAAGAGTTACTTCCCCATACATGTACCCCAGGTCTAGACCTAGGTTAAGGGACAGAACCCTGAAAAAATAACTTTAACGCTTTTTTATTCATTTTTCATAAATATATTCTAAGCTTCCAACTAATACAGAATATACACCTTATTATTCTTTTTCCCATCAATACTTAAAAAGCATCGATGAAACTGAATTTTTCAAATGTCTAACTGATTTTAAGAGTTATCTCCCCTAACCAAGGAGCTTACTACCTAAATATACAACGCTGAACAATTAAAAAGAACACAGATAGATGGTAAATTTAAAAATG
The DNA here is from genome assembly GCA_002080025.1 of Modiolus philippinarum. NCBI lineage: Eukaryota > Metazoa > Mollusca > Bivalvia > Mytilida > Modiolidae > Modiolus > Modiolus philippinarum. Next base: position 24,917 of record MJUU01014372.1, on the reverse strand, counting down.
TTATGTAGATACCATGGGTATCTTTCATATACGAGAAGACATCATCCACAAGCTCCAACGGAGACATCATCCACAAGCTCCAACGGAGACATCATCCACAAGCTCAAACTCCAGATTTTGAAATTGTGGTGAAGATAAAATGAAACGATCATGTATGAATGAAAAATTGGCATGGATCAAGACAATTACATAGCCACTAACAGCCATTTGAAAATGAAGAAAAAACAAGAAAGCGTTGCTGAAATGGTTTTGTTTTTTCATCAGCAATCTTATATTTCGAATGTTCATATTTTTGAAGATACGTCATGTCCTTAGTCGCTGTCATGCCTCTGAACTTTGGTTTTCGTTACTTACTTACCTTTTGTTTTTTTATATAGATCCACAAAGCTGGAAGAGTAAAAGTTCGGCAAGACTTCGGACTTGAAAATAATACTTATCGGATTTTGTAGAAGACCTATATTCATCAATTGACTTTCAATTTCAAACATACATATATGGATTACAAATTAGGGATAAATTCGATCAATCGATAAACATTTAATATAAATGAAAAATCAGCTTGAATTTTGAAAGGAACATACTTAAACTGTGCAATTTGATAATTAATAAAAATAAATCTAACCCCTTCTCAATAGGGTCTGTAAATCTCGTTATGGGACCACCGAGAATTCTTGATAAAATTGCAATTTGAAAACGTTTCCCGCCAAAACATGACGTTGCAGCATTATGACGTCAAAATTTGTGCTGGGAACGTGATAAGTTTATGATAAAAATGCAACTTCCGGGTACAATTTATGTGCCCGTAAGTTCAAAAATTTAACGAGACTTACAGACCCTATATCATAAATGATAAAGATTCTACAGTAAAATATGTAACGACACCCAAATTAACCATTTTTGTGACCCTGACCTTTTTTACCTGATTTTGTTATAGTTATGTCCTATTTGGCTAGACCTATACATTTTACAAGAACGAATTTCGCTTAGTTCAAAACATTATAGCAAAATTTCGGACAAACAGACAGACGGACAAGATAAAAACTAATATGTTCCCGATGCATGATCTGGAAGAACCCGATGCATGACCTGGAGGAATAAAAAAAATAATAACAACAGTGCTTAAACCTCATTTGTGAATTTTGTTTATTGCATATTGGCGTATCCCTCTGGCTTTTTATTTGTTTTCAAGGTGACAGAAGTTCAACACATGAATAATGCGAATATTTTCCCTTTTGAATCAATTTAGCGAAAAGTTTAAATTTTGCAAATCAACATTGATCCGTGATTTTTATCGAGAGATATCAACTTTTTTTTTAATTCAGAAGCCAAATGAAAATGAGAAGGACCACTGACGTCAAGCAAGTGGCAAAAATGTTATTGTAATGAAGTCAAGATTAACACCTCAAGCTTACACAATGTGTTAGATTCATCGATGTCAAATGTCTACATTGTAGATATATCAGACGTGAAAACCTGACAAATGTATACAGTGCTGTCTTTGTACGACGGCGAGTCAATGAAAGGTAGAGAGCTTGGGTCGTAAATCTTCAATTCTGTAAACTGAAAGTTTTGCCACTTCCTTGACCGAAGCAATATATGACCATCGAGTCCTTATAAACAGTGAAATTTTCATCTGCATAATTCCACACTGATTTGTTTCTATAAGAAAAGACGTAAACTTAAAAAAAGTATCACTTTGATGTAATATGAATTTGACCAAAACAGGTAAGCATTCGACATTTCGGCAATGTAAGAGAAGTAACTCATCGAAAATAAATTAGGATCATTTTGATTTTTGTGGTTGCAAAATTTATCAGAACGTAATTGTAATGTAAATATTGATAAAGACTTATATATAGATATAGTACAATATGTATACAGAAAGACTTTGGGAAGACGTTGAAAAAGTAAAGTTCTTCTAAGTCGTCACAATGATATACCCTTCAAGCTACTTATATGTACATGGTTTTTAGATAATAGAAAAGTGAGTTCACACAAAAAGTCTTATCTACAAAATTTGGAGCTATATTACCATTGTTGCTGCTCAGAAATATTATATCAGAATGTGGCGATGCATGAGGAAGAGAAAAAAAATGTCAGTTTCTATATAAAACCTAAATATTTCTGCAGAATCAATAACAAAAGTCTATAATATGGATAAATTGCCAACGGAAAAGTAGAATGGGTGTCTTCATCAAATTTTTGTCGCGTTATGAATGAAAATTGTCTGTTAAAAACAAATTTTTACATTCACACTGGATTTAACATTTTTGGAATCGTCCAGTGTCTCATTCAAACAGTTATGGCGACCCCCTAGATGCTTTGTTTTGGGTCGTTTTAACCTGGATATGTGATGTTGTCTCCTTGACATTTACCCCATTTCCTTTCTTTTTCATACGGATACCAAATTGTTTGACAATAAGCAATGAATTCCACTCAAACCGGTGCAAAGGTCATTGTTGAAGGCCTCATGTTGATTCCAAGATGACGAACAACAATAAAAGCGTTGCTCCACTGCCTTGTTTTTTTTCATATATTCGTTAACACCTTGTCTCATGTGCATTTACTTTATATTCTTTCATTGTCAATCACAGGCCCACTTTTAGGTATTACCAAATATTCCCACACTGATATAAGTATTATATTATTAGAATGTATAAATTCTTGTTCAGATTTGCCCGCCATATAACCAGTTTAACACACCATCTCTTTTGAAACGCATGTAAGGACCATAAAATAAGTTTGTTACTCAAATTTATTGAACAGGTTGGGCGTGTCTATCCTTGAGCGGTACTTTCCATCGACCTATAAAAGTGAGTTCGGTTAAAAGGTCGCCCCAACCAACCAGGACAATAAAATAGAGTAATACCCCACTATCTGTTTTGAAACGCCTGTTGGGCCATTTCGTCTTGAACTAACTATGAGCTCGTTGTTGAAGGACTCATGGTGACTATAAGAAGAACAACAGTAAAAGTGTTGCTCCATTGCTTGGATTAATCATGTATTTGTAGGGACTTTGTCTCGTCTGCATCTTTTTTAAATCCTTCAATTGATAATGTTAACATTTTTTTCTGCTGATGTTGCACATGATCGACAAATCTATTTTGTAATTTAGCTATTACCCTTATTGTACTAGATACATCGGAAAAGACAGAAGATAAAGCATAAAAGGGGGACTCTTAAAAAATACTATAAAACAGATGTAGCACAATTGGAGACAATGTGGGAAAGATTAAACACACAAAAAAACACGAAGTCGAAAGGGACAAAAGTGTGAATTTTACAAATACGATGCTCCGGAAGGGTAAAAGAACCTGGATATCTTCCTTTCTTGTTTAATTATGTTTCGTTTAGACCCTCAAGACATTTCGGTATTAGATGGTATTTCAAAGTTTTTACTTTTGTTCTTCCAACAGCAATTATTTCAAAAAAATTATACTTCGCTCAAAAGATAAGAAAAAAAAGAATCAAGGAATGGGCGTTTTCTTGAATAACTGTCGACCAGTCTTCACGTTTTGTAATTCTGATGACGTCATAAACAGTAAAATTATATGTTTATGTCACATTTATCAATAAAGCATTTCTCTTATAATTCTCCAACGAATGAATTGATTGGAATTTAGATCATTGAAACTTAATTCATGTCATTGTGTCAGAAATCGTTATATTTATATGATGATAAATTTTTGATTGAACTGCAAAATAATAAATTCATATTTTTAATTTACGTTTATTCATCTTATTTCTGACGTCATCGGTATTCAGAAATACAGGTGAAGTTATGTAATAACATAAGTTTGACCTTTTACTATGTTTGACTCTGATAACAATGTGTATATTGCTTTCCAATTTTCGTTTACTTTGGCGACAAAATTATGAAATTCAACAATGTATTTTCATAAAAGTAACGCAGTAATAAGAAGAAGAAAAGAAGAAGAATGTTTAATTGTCTATTAGAATTGGCCAGGCCCTCAAGGGGCATAATACAAAAATACGTATAAATAAACAAAGTAAAACAGAATACAATTTAACATGACAATACAATGAATATATTTATCTGCTTACAGTAATATTCCCATTCTCCAGCATAGTGGCGTCTTCATTTCAAAGCTCATTCTCTATTGCCATGCCTGTAGTTTGTACAGCGATTTTGTCAACAGAGCGAAATATTTGTCTAAAGACTTATACATCAAGGGTATGTTCAGTCATTGTTGAAATTGTCACTTCAGAAGTTTTATGGTCGTCACCATGATTTGACAGACCGTTACAATGTTTCTATTGCACAGAAGAGAATAGGTATCTTTTGGTAGATCCAGAGTTTATTACTGGATTGACAAGCACCGACTGTGACAATACCGGACTTTTCACTGGTGGTGTGACGGGTGCCACGCGTGGAGCAAATCATGCTTACCCTTCCGGAGCAACTGATGATACCAAAGTTTTTGTATGGGTTCACACTGCTAGTGCTGTAGTTTTGTGACCTTCATTTTTGCTTCTTTGTTTTGTCTTTGTCAAGCTGTCTCAATTAGTGTTTGACTTGAATTGCCGTGATTTTGGATTTCTTATTTTGGAATTCCACCCCTCATCATTTTTGCTTAGGTATTCGTTTGCCGATGTATTACATTAGAATAATTATTTTTTGTGAATGTTATCAGCAACTGAATCTTGAAAATTTCCTAAAATGTCCTATAATACCTTTACCACCTCATTCCTTCATGCAACATTTCCTTGAATATGCATACATAAAAGCCTGTTACATTTTGCAGACTCAGTTTATTCTAAATTTTATTTTCAAATTTCACTTAAGGGAAGGAATCTTGATATTTTACAAGGGATTGTATTAGTACTTAGAAACTATACTGTATCATAATATAGCGCCTGTGGTTAGCATATTTTAAGGACAGTTGGAGCACACGCATAAGATACTTTCTTACTTCGGATTTCGCTGATCGATACTGACCAAGTACAGAGTATTTTTACGCTAAATTACAGTTACTTCGATATTTAGTTATTTATTACCACTGAACTGATACCTCTGTTGGTTGATTGTTAGTCTCCGAGGGTATTCACCAACTTCGGTCCTGATTTAATGGCGTAAACTTGTGCAGTCCGATTCGATTTTTATCCATTTATCAGATATAAGGTGCCTTGAGAATTGCATTAAAGCGTCTTATTTAGAGATTTTTCGCCGTTTTCTTAAAATGCAATTTCCAACTTTTCTTCAATTTAGTTTTCAAACCTTTATATTAAAGGGACATAATCCGTAATTCAAACCGGTATATTTTTTTATACTACCTACCTCCATAAATTCAAACTTTAATGCTTTTTCTAGCTTTTAATGTATTAGTGTAATTCAAGACCCATATTGTTATATTTTTTCCGTTCTCAACGACCTTTACTAAGGACTTCATAGAAAAGGTGGGTAGCGTTATGAAAATATATTAGATAATTGCCTTTTTCTATCTTGTTTATTAGTATGGTGCAATAAAATCTTTTTAAAGCGACAGCAATATATCATAAGCGGCTGCTGAACAGAAATCCGCACTTAAACATCCTGTATTTTATGACCAAGCTCCTTTCTGTTCGAAACATTTTTATTTCTTTGCTATTTGTACCAATAATGCTTCCAAATGGGAAAATTGTTTCTCAGCGAAATACATTTCTCTTGTTGAAATGCAATCTTCAACATCTGCACACATGTCGGGCTTGATTGAGATTTCGGTGAGTACATTGGAGCAAATCGTCGCTTTTGATGTTGAATTCAGCAAAATACTAAATTAAGAAAATGTGCTAGAAATTTAAAAAATGGTAATGATGGTTAAATCAATTCGCGACAATTTTTTTTTTCCACGAAATTATAAAAATGTTTTAATGTGATTTGCATAAAGACAAAAACTATGTAACATTTTGTATTTTCATTGTGATTTGCATAAAGACAAAAAAAAACTATGTAACATTTTGTGTTCTGATTAGAATTTATTGAAATAAATTAACAAGACGACTAAAATTTTGCATATTTCGTTTACTGAGAATTGTCATCGCGGGAAATAAGGTATTTAAAGTTTCCATACTTGCTTCATATTTTGCCTTATTAAAATTTTGTTCAAAACTATAGAGTATCTCCCTCCTGCAAAGCTCTGTCCTGAACTGATTACGGCTTTTCTATTTATTTGTTCTCTATCAGGTTTTACACATATTTCGGTTATGGATTTCCAAATGTTTTGATTGACCTGCATTGAAGAATCAAAAAACATTCAAATACAAGGAAAATTTGCATTGTTGCTACTTTTTACACTTACTGTTTAACATTTAACCCTTTGTTCAGACTTTTTATTTTTCCATAGGATTAGCCAGTATTCCTTATTCACTAGGCCTTTTTTTGTTTTCTTTTTAGAGAGTTAACTCTTTAGTGAAATTTAAAAAAGCAATAATGTGTTCCAATTTTTGTCAGTGTTACCTTTGTGAGTCTGTAATTCTACATTTTTCCTCTCCATTTTCCAATTATTTACTTTTTTTTGTTTTGCGTTTTCCTGGACATCTTGTCGTTCTATTTTCAATTCATTTTCAGTTTCTGAGATTTTGACAATTGCAACATTTGTACTAATATATGAAATATTGAGAAGTTAATACAAAAATAAATAATGATTTCTTTAATTAATCTTTAAATGTCTACATAAATGTTAGAATACATGTAAATATAGACTTTGTCTAATGTGAATTTACTCTATGTCCTTTCATTGATTTTTTAAAGAAATTTCAAGGGATTATTTCTTTCAAATTCCAGGATCGACAGTTTTTGATTTTGGAAATGTTTAAACTTTCATAAATCGATACTCCTGCGTTTATCATATATCGGGATTCTGAAAAGAAGTTTTTTTTCATCAGGCCTTTCTGATTTTTGGAGATTACAAGGCTTTTTAGATAATTTACCAAAACGTTATTTAAACCTGAAAAACTATAATTAAGAGTTTTAATGCATTCCAATGACATTACTTGCCTTAAATCTTTCAATAATAATTCATGGCTGTCTTCCTATAATCTATAAAACTATATACAAGTCTTAAAGCTTTTTTCTATGCTTTCTCGAAATAAGATAGTCTTTGTCCCTGTTTTCGGGAAATTAAATGCTATTTTTTCTATGTTTTCCGGTTGTAAAATATTCTGATTTTTACGTAAAAGAGAAAACAAATACTATATTTTGCTATAAAACTCATTAGGTTCATGAAAAAGATGTTGAATAAGTACGGTTTTCATGATTTGCCCAAAAAGGTAAACTAAGGAGTGTCCCCCGTGCGGACGCAAAGCTCCATCAACTAATTTTGGCCTTGAATTCAGAGCATTTAGTTTTATTTGTGCTCTTCTAACTTTTAAAACTGCTATTGATTTAATCTGCATGGATGAGACATAAGTTGCCAAAATGGTCATTTATAGAAACAAAAATACTCTTCAACAAACTTAAAACTTAATAATCCTTGGTTCAACATACCCATTTCAACAAACATGTATTTTTAGTTGCAGTGTACTCCAAAAAAAAATGTTTGAAACTAAACAGAGTATCCAAAAAGTATTATATGTATTTGTAAAGCCTTTGTCTCCTGTGTATTTACATACAAAAGCTTAAATCTTGGTACAGAGATGGTGCACTCTCTTGGCCAAAAATGATCACATCTTTTGTCAAGTGATTCGATTCGGTCCAAAAAATACCTTTTTAGAATTTCTATATTTTTCTGATGTGAAACATTTCATCAGATTAGGAGAAACAAAAACAATGGATATATAAAAGTTAAATGACAGCAATTATTCAATTCCCAAACTGCGATGAAACTTTTTTGAAATCACAAAATACCGACGTTACTGTGAATTTAGTTTTTTCATCTGGGCATTTTTACATCTTATGTCAGTGCATATCAAATCAAATGGGAAACGTTATTTATAATACATTCTGGAGGAAAAAAAAACCAAAACATAAAAAAAACAAAAAAACAAAAACAAAAAAAAAAACAAAACAAAAACAAAACAAAAAACAAAAAACCCCAAAAAAGCTATAATATTAATGATAATAAATATACATGAACAAGCCATGACTTTTATTATTTTTTAACCCAATGAATGGTAGTCAATAATTTCACTATTAGAATGTCAAGGATATGACTGTTATCAACAATTCCGAGTAATGTTTTCTATGTTTGTCTTTTGTCATTTTATTGTTTTTCTTGTGCAGTGCCCTGGTGGATTGTGGCATGTAATTGTAATGTTCGGCCATTGTAGGTGTTTCCTGTTATCTTTCTTTCACTAAATAGCATCTTTTTCGAGTCCGTTAAAATATCCATAAGATGTACGCTTTCTATGTATTTCATGAGATAATTTCTCATATCAATATACCATCATACTTCAAAGTTTGGTATTTTTATTTTATTTTATTTTTTTTTATTTCCAAATGTTTCCAGACTACTTGTTTTCACATACACAAATCTCACTTTTTTATCTTTTTTTACACTGCCAAGTTTTTTTTTATATGTTGTAATTGTCCACTAGCTTGATTCATTAGTGCTTTTGTCGGACAACAGATGACAGTGATTGTGGGAATACTTTGCCAAATTAATTAATGTTTGTTGACGACTCCACACCCATGAGTAAAAAGAAACATGGATATGGCGTTGTTCTACTTTTAGCAATGAATTCCACCCAAACTGGTGATAGGGGCTGTCTTGAATTTCCGTCTTGAACCTACTGTGAGGTATGAGCAAAGCTCATTGGTGGCCTCAAGATAAAAACTACAACAAAACGTTAACAAAACGTTGTTCCATTGCGTTTTCTTCCATGTATTTGTCCCAATTCTTTTCATTGTTTGTTTCAGTGTTTCTGGAAACATACTATAAAGCGAATCTTTTTCTTGGGTATTTGATAACTAAATTTTTGTTTTGTTTTTTATCCAAAACATAATTTAATATCCTATTAAATGGTCGTCAAAAATTTCTTTGTGTTCATGAGCAAAGGTCTGTGTACAGATGGTAAAACTAAGTAATGATGCGTTTTTGCTACTACAGGCCATACACAACAATTCTGCAACAAAATTTGAAAAACAAATGTCTTTGAACTTCGCATCGTACACAACAATTCTGCAACAAAATTTGAAAAACAAATGTCCTTGAAGTTCGCATCGTATTGGACATGTGTAAAAATCACACATTTGCATCAAAATACTATTGTATATTTAAAGCAAAACTACAATATTTTAACAGAATTAGAACCCTAATTTCAAAATAGAGAAGGAGATCACGTCGCAAGAAATCGTAATAGGACCGAAAGGGTTGACGACACCAACAACTATATCCTTGAATTTAATTGGACATCTCATAATCGTCCATAAAATAATGATTTAAGTTACCTCAAAGTATATAACATTATAATGCAATTAAAATAGTAATGGTGGATTACATGATACCCCGCCACGTTTCACAAAATTTCGAGTATCAAGGGGCATAACTCCAGAACCCCTTGGACCTCTGAACCCATATTCGAAATCGACCTGAGTTTTGTGGTGAACAAGATACATACCAAGTTTGAAGACTGTATGTTATTCCGTTCAAAAAATATCAGGCGGAAACCTTCGGGGGACGGACAGACGGACGGACAGACGGACGGACGGACGGACGGACACACGACTGAGGGTATCACATAATACCACGCCACTACGTGTGGCGGGGTATAAAAAGTAAGCCCAGAAGAAAATTGAGCAGAAAAACGAAGAACAGTTTCTGATTAAAACGAATTTCCAGGTGTCTTACTGCGTTGAATTTAAACAGCAGGAAAAGAGCAATCACAGCTGGACCTAGATCACTAATTGACCTTTTGAACAGATTTTGAAGAAAAGTCGTGCTTAATTCGGTAAACCACTCCACAGGCTTTAAAGGTGTACTGTTTCCTTATAACTAAATGGATGGACATTGGAAGTAGAACTTACTGCAAAAAACTTATGTAGATATTCAACCTAATGAAATAAAGATATGTAAGAAAATTTTCAACGTAAGTAGAAGATGCACATTCAGGAATATTTTGGTGTCGACATGTGGATTATTTTTATTATTTTTGGGGCTTGGCAAATACCGGAAAATTTAATCTGATCCCCCCCCC
>MJUU01014370.1:38075-53959 GCA_002080025.1 Modiolus philippinarum | reverse complement strand
TATTTCAGACAATTTGCAAGATATTTCATTACACTGGGGTATTTCAGGGTAAACATAAAAATTTGACAGCCATTATCAATACAATGGAGAATTATACAAGAGAGGTACATATTTTAGATTTTTGGTCAATATTAAAATTTCAAAAAGTTTTAGAATTTTGAATTGTTAAAAGTGTTACACGGACCTACATTGTAGTTGATGGTTGCAAGTCATTGTTAATGTTGAGTGATTGCTAAATTAACAACACTAATGACTGTCCTAATAGACCCTAAGTAATTAGTCAAATCAACTCGTTACCTGTCACAGATCCACCTGGGTTGATTGACATAAAATCAATAAGCAGACACATATGTACTTTTCAATTTGACAAAATCTTTTGTACATAAAATTCGAGCAAAACGACACTTGCGCCACAACAAAAAGGGTAGACATGATAAACAGGGCACTGGCATCTTGAAATAAATGGCTACGCCGAGCGCAGCATGATATGACCGCAGCATGTCGTCCACTGAAATCTGAAAAAGTGTAATTTAAAGCTAGTATGGACAAACGAAAGAGCTTGACACAATAATTAGAAGGACGCAATAAGGAGATTGACCCAGAAATTAGCTGGACACAAACTAGGGAAAATAAAAATTAGTCCTTATGACTCCTTATGATTCCTCTTTGACCCTTTATAGCGCAGAAACGGTAAGAGCTACGCCCAATCCATTGACATACTGCTGAAAGCTTATATCAAGAGGAATCCAAAGAAAAAAGACCATCAAAATGCGATGAAAAATAAAAATTTTAGGTAATCTGCAAATTTGTAGTTTTGGCCCCTGTGAACCCTTATAGCACGGAAACAGTAAGAGCTAAGCAAAATCCGTTGACATACTTCTGAAAGCTTATATCAAGAGGAATCCAAAGATAAATTTATGATTTTGGCCCCCTTTGGCCCCTCATAGCTGGGTAAGGAAACAAGTTACCAAAAATCTAATAGTAGAGCGCTATGTAAATTTTTCATAAGGAATCCTTTGAAAAAAATTGCATCAAAATCGGACTGAAAATAAAAAAATTAAATTTTTGATATTCGCCCCTCTTGGGCCCCATTTATCTCGTGAACGGTACATGCCACGTGAAATCCGTTGGCATACTCCAGATTGGAAATTTTCTAAGGAGTTTACTGAAAGAAACCCCATCACAATCCAACAAATAATAAAGATTCTACAGTCAAATATGTGAAAACACCTAATTTAACCCCTTTTGGCCCCTTTTTTTAAAACGGGTGGGGCCACAATGACCAAAACTTACCCAAGCATTCCTTTTGTGCCAAGGAACATTGTGTAAAAATTTCACAAGGATTGATCATCTGGAACTTACGTTATTGGCCAAAAACAAAAGTGTCTACAGACGACGACAACGACAACGACGACGACGACGACGACGACAGCACCATACCATTATACGACCGCAAAAATTTTTGCGGTCGTATAAAAAGGACAGGTGTTACAGCAGACGTTTTATTTTACCGAGAACACTGAGTCAAGTCTAAACAAAAACATTTAAGAATGTCTCGTTCTCGTAGACAGGTACGTATCTTGCTGAACCGAATGAAGGTTATCCTCCTCTTTTAGCTCAATGTGGTTGTCAAATGCCATGTCAACTAATCACATAAACGACTTCTACATCTGAAAATCAGTATATTAATACTGCGTATATTCATATTACGCAAAAATGATGGTACAACTTTTCTTATGCAGATGATCGCCATCTTGGACACCTAAATATTTATTTCACGTGACTATGGTGGTCATGTGATAGATATAATTCATACGCCAAGCACGTGTTTGTTAATTTTACATTACCTGAGATCGCATTGCAGTCGTGTTAAAGATTTCGATTAAAACGTCAATATTAAATCATCTTTTGTATTGAAATGTTTGTCTTCTTCTATACTTCACAGCTACAATTACTGCATTAAATTCATAATGTATTCACGCGCTTAGAGTGTAAATCACGTGATATGGTGGTCATGTGATGGATAAAATTGGACAATGTATCATTCGCCAAGCACGTGTTCATTAGTTTCCTCACCCGATTTTTTTGTTTGTTTGTTTTCTGAGTTTTCTTCTTGTGAAGAAATTGATTTAAAATACCAAATAAACCCTCGATATCCATTGCTTATAAATAATTTGCACCACAACGGTCAGATTATTGTGAAGGCATTGGGACTTTTTTCTACTGCTTCACAACCTACCAATTGTGCATCCGATTTGATTTCGTAGTACTGTTCATTGAATCTTATCATGACAAGGGAAGCTGTTGCATCCGCAACACTTCCAAAAAATCCAAATGAAATTCGAAAAAATAAAGATTTTACATATTATGATTTTGCCCCCTTTGACCCCTTATAGCTCAGAAACAGAAAGATATACTTCAAATCTGTTGACACACTGCTGAAAGCAAACAACAAGGGGAATCAAAAGAAAAAATCTACTTTAAATGCGATGAAAAATAAAGATATTGCATTTTTTGAAAAAAATGCAATTTTGCCCCTCTGACCCCTTATAGCTCAAAAACAGTAAGAGCTACGACAAATCCCTTGCCATATACCTGAAAGCTTATAACAAGAGGAATCCAAGGAAAAAAATCCCATTGTAATCAAATGAAAAATAAAAATTTTAGGTAATCTACAATTTTGGCCCACTCATAGCTTGAGGAAAGGAAACAAGTTCCCAAAATAAAATGGTGCATTGCTATGCTAAATTTTCATAAGAATCCATTCAAAGAAAATGCATCAAAATCCGACAAAAAATTAAAACTAGAGGCTCACATGAGCCTGTATCGCTCACCTGGTGACTGGTTTTATTCATTGTCACCAATAGACCACCCATTCATACTATAAATCAGTTCACCAATTGTTACATTTTCATTCTTGGATGAGGTACAAACTAAAAATCACAAACTTTGGAAGGGATCACCCAAAAACTATTGTAACCAAGTTTGGTTCCAATTGGCTAGTAGGTTCAGAGGAAAAGACATTTAAATGCATTTCCCATAGAGTCCTTATGTTAAACTATGTTCCCTGCTGGCTGCCATCTTAAATGAGGTATGAACATAAAATCAAAAATAGTAATGGTGCATTACATGATACCCCGCCATGTTCTACAAAATTTCAAAGTTTCAAGGGGCATAACTCTAGAACCTCTTCGACGTCTGAACCAAAAATCAATCTTGGCCTGAGTTTTGTGGTATACAATTAACATACCAAGTTTGAAGACAATATATTATTTCATTCACAAGTTATCAGTTGGAAACTCTAAAATTCGCAAAATTTCAAAGTTTCAAAGGGCATAACTCAAGAACTCCTTGGACCTCTGAACCCAAAATGGAACTTGGCGTGAGTTTTGTGGTATACAAGTAACATACCAAGTTTAAAGACAATATATTATTTCATTCACAAGTTATCAGTTGGAAACCCTAAAATTCGCAAAATTTCAAAGTTTCAAGGGGTATAACTCAAGAACCCCTTTGACCTCTGAACCCGAAATCGAACTTGGCCTGAATTTTGTGGTATACAACTTACATACCAAGTTTGAAGAAAATATATTGTTTCATTCACAAGTTATCAGTCGGAAACCCTAAAATTCGCAAAATTTCAAAGTTTCAAGCGGCATAACTCCAGAACCCCTTGGACCTCTGAACCCAAAATCGAACTTGGCGTGAGTTTTGTGGTATACAAGTTACATACCAAGTTTGAAGACAATATATTATTTCATTCACAAGTTATCAGTCGGAAACCCTAAAATTCGCAAAATTTCAAAGTTTCAAGGGGCATAACTCCAGAACCCGTTGGACCTCTGAACCCAACATAGGTCTTGGCCTGAGTTTTGTGGTAAAGAAGTTACATACCAAGTTTGAAGACCTTATGTTATTTCGTTCACAAGTTATCAGTCGGAAACCTTCGGGGGACAGACGGACGGACGGACGCACGGACGGACGGACACACGACTTGGGGTATAACATAATTACTCGCCACTAAGTGTGGCGGGGTATAAAAACTTTGAAGGGAAACATCTAAAGACTATTGTATCCAAGTTTGGTTCCAATTGGCTCAGTGGGTTAAGAGGAGAAGATGTTTGAATGCATTTCCCATAGGGTCCCTATGTTAAACTGTGTCCCATGCTGGCGATCATCTTTGATGAGGTACAAACATAAAAATCACAAACTTTAAAGGGGACCATTCAAAGACTACTGTGACAAAATTTGGTCCTCATAGGCTCAGTGGTTTCAGAGGAGAAGATCTTTGAATGCATTTCCCATAGGGTACTATGTTAAACTATCGTCTTTTCTCACCATGGATGTGGGATTGTCAACAAACATAAATTAAACTGGCAAAGTGCTCTTACAATATCTGTCATCTGTGGCATGACAAAAGCACTATATATATATATATAATTGTCTTAGGCTAGTGGACAATAACAACATATAGACATACACAGGACACTCATCTAGTCGATTGTAAGAAAACTTGGCATTATAAAATAGTGAGATATAGGCACTTAAAACAGGTGGTCAGAATTGAATTTCAAAATTACAAAAACAAATGCCAAAAGTTGAAAGTGTGAATAGTATATCCATATGAGAATCTCTCACGAATAAGTACACCATAACTGAAACATATAGAGAGCATACATGTCTTCCATCTTTTTACAGACTCCACACTGTAAGCGTCTTACTTACCTTTAATTCTGTCATCTGTATAAATTTCATTCAAGTTTTATTCAAATCCATAGAGCCATTCTGATTAATAACTAAAAACCGAAGTTACTGTGAATTTATTTTCTGCATATGCGCATTTAGACAACTTATGTCTCTTCAGTGAAGATAAAACCTAAACGTTTGGAAGACCATAAACTCAAAGATGTTAAAAACTGAGAGAGAACAAATAACCAATAAGATCTAAATGTAAAGCCAAAATCAGCTAAGGACAGAGCTTTGCATGAGGGAGATACTCCTTAGTTTTCAATAAAATTTACAAAAATCAAGATATTGTAAGGTTCCAAATAGAATCGGCTTTTGGGTCAGCACTGAAGTACTGACTACCAGGGTTCCCACAACATTATTGTAATCAAATTCAAGGAATTTTCAAGGAGTTTTCAAGGTCTTTCCTATAATTTTCAAGGTCCTTTGCCTGGACAAACTCATTGCTTCTGCATGAGAAAATCTAGTCAAACTAGCACTAAGAGACTGTCTCTTTGAACTTACTATGAAGTACATGTAATCTCTCCTTGTTTAAAGTCTCATGGGCCGAGCTCAATTATCCTTTTCAGGACATGTTCTTTCTGTTCTATGAAACATTGATAATCGAATTGCATAGAACAAGGACAGAACATTCAATATGGAGGTCAAAATTTAAATGATCGTGATATTTACTGTAACAACCCTTCACTCATTGGGAGATTATAAAGAATTTATTTTTCATACATTGTGTAATATATTTAACCTTAAAGTTTACACAAAAACATGCTGGAAACGTATTTAGTTTCTTCTGCAAGCACGGATAATGGGAAAAACGTTCAGATTCCTTAAATTGTGAAAAACGTATTTTTTCTTTTGAACTATTGATCTCCAAATTAAATTCAAACACTGAATTGACAAGCGTATATACATTTTCATCAAACTTGTATTTTAGATAGGCTCGTGTATTTAATTATTACCGTGTTCACAGCTCCAGATAAGAATTGACTAATTGGGTAATTTCACTCTTACTTTTGTCATCAATTGGATTATAAAAATTTTTCCAGGTAAAGCCATATATGTTCAACCCTTACAGTTAAAATGAGGTGGGTTTCCACCCCTTAGAGCAGTAGTATATTGGGTTTTTATATTAGAAAAGAAAATATACATGTGATATTATTATTAAAAATTGTCGTCATCTATCAAAAGGATCAATTGCAAGTAATAAATTTTAATCATGCGTTATTGAAAAAGATCGAGCATCGTCCATGCATATAAATTGGTAATGTCATTGTTTGATGTTTTGCCATGGTGAAGATCATATCAATTTTATCCAGCTTTCTTTCTACTTCATTGTTTTGATTGATTGATTAATTAGACTGTTAGGTACAGTGAGCAACTTTTCAGCTATGCAAGGAAGAGAACAAGCTAACCAATTGAAAAAGTCACAAGTAATAGAAGAAAGATATAAAGAAGGAATGGGCAATCGGGGCAACAAAATTTTACAAAGAATGGAAAAAAAAGGAAATGGGTAGGGACAGGAAATTTAGCCTTCCATAGGACCCCTTGTGTATATGCTCTTGTTTATGAAATATAGGAGAGTTCTTTCTACTGCATTAGGTGTGTATTTTCTCCACACAGTTTGTCGGTTAGGAATTCCATATTATACTAGTATCCTGTCAACCCCACGGACACTTGAAAACAGAAAGACTTAAAGAAAGAGTTATGGGATGTTGTCTCCTTGACATTTACCCCATTTCCTTTCTTTTTCATGCCATGGGCATCGAGTTATGACTGCCAATGGAAAATGGTGGAAATGGGTAGGGGCGGGAAAATAGCTGTTTTTATAACCACTCCCTTAATGGGTCTTCTGTGTACGAGAAGCACATATGAGGTTTTTATACTTCAAAGAGAGTGACGTTTTGTTTTTTGAAAGTTTGTCTTCAGGCTTTCCCTTTCAGATACTTTGTTATGTCCTTTGCATGTACTCCATATCCTTTCATTGTTTATTTCTGTATTATGGTCCAACTATCCTACATAGATAGGGCATTCATCATCTCACCACCTGGAATTGCCTAATGTAGCATTGTTTTGAACGAGACCCACCACAACTTTGTTTTTCCATCAGAAGTTTTCTTGTTTAACACTGATTGCTAAGTATCTTGTATTTCCAGTTTGAATGAATATACCGTATATCTGCAATGCGAATCCGTTGTGCGTATTTTTAATTGAAAATCCGTAGTGGTAATAAACACCTCTACGAAGACGGTTTCAATTTTCGGTCCATTTTACTCTCAAAATCGTTCACTGTTACCCGGCACCAAAAATCAAACGACAGGGACACGGTTCAATTGACCGGTTTTGCTAACACTAAGAAGATTTGGCTACAAATGGGTGAAACTACGCAACTCTCCATGATAGAATTGGGTGAAAACTCATTGTTGCAGAAATATTTGAGTTAAGTGTTTTAAATTGGTTACTAGACGCATGTCAAAGAGAATAAATTGGGTTCTCATTTATTTCAATTGCGTAATCTTGCAAATACGCAGCTTATCTGTTGCTCTACGCGTGTATCACTTTCCGGTGAATATAACATAATTAATAGATTCTACTGTGGAATTTCAATTCTAGGCATTACCGACTTCGAATATTTATTGAGATTTTTAACGTTTTTTTTCGCTAAAACGAAGTACAAATGTAGTTAATCAGTTGGGACACGTTCTACACGGGTGTTCTGACCCAAGCAATTATTGATCAGAGTGTTCGTATTGTGAGGAAGCTATAATCGAGCATCGCCATGCTGACTAGTAGAAAAACAAATAATATTCGAGAAACGCCCCATAATTTGTTAATGATTTTTCATCGCTTAATTGCAATGTTAAAATCTCGTGACGTTAAGCGCAATTCAGACTATGACTTTTTATAGTAGTTCGGCACTATCAATACTCGTACCTAGATTCTATTTTCATACTAAACACATTGAATCGAAAGTTCCGGGTACGAACTTTTTTGGGGACGAAAAATCACATGATTGAAGGGAGTTAACCCAAATTAAAATCAAAATCTTTGGCGATTAAATTTCACGGTTTTCTCCCGGTCTTTTTCTAATTTTATGGAATTTCACGGTTTTTTCCCGGCCGGGAACACCTCAAACGAAATTCCCGGCTTTTTCCCGTTTTCCCGGTCTTGTGGGAACCCTGGACTACTGGGCTGGTGAATACCCTCGGGGACTATAACAGTTCACCAGCAGAGGCATCGACCCAGGGTAATGGGTATGCTCTGGAAAACAATTCTGGACCAAATTTGTGTTATTTGTGACTATGACCTTTGACCTATTTATGTATATAAAATCAAAAGGCTTCTTATGCAGTTATCTGTGTAATCTTCTTTCAAAATAAAATAAAGAGTGCTGTGCGGCAGTTCGTGTAAGCATAAATAAACAAACGAGTTAAAATCCTTGTCGAACTGCGATAAAAGGTAGAACAAAAAATATATACACATGTCAAAATATAAAAGATTAAAAAACAAGCAGACAGAGGTAGGGATTGGCCAAGATCATCGACATTAATGTCTTCAAGGGGCCGTGGAAGAGAAACAAAAATGGCTGAGAAAGTGAAATGTTACGTCAAAAGTTGAATACAGGTAAAACTATAGGTACTGTGGCCTGGACGGCCACAAAATGATACCCCCCTATTCCCATGTAGAAGATCCCCAATATAATTTGTCACTTAAATAGTTATAACTGCACAATTCCAGTTAAACAGGAAGTAGATAGTCAGCAATCCTTAAATCACAACTTGCAGTATAAGACATCATTCTTAACTGCCATACAAAATTTCAAGTTGCAGTGATAAGTAGTTACTGAGAAAACTGTTACGAAAATTTTCTACAATTGACAAAAGATCTCGAAAATTAACTAAGCCCGAAAACAGGAAGTAGATGTCCTGCAATCCTGAAATCGCTACTTGCAGTATAGGACATCATTATAAACTTGCATATAAAATTTCAAGTTGCATAGATGAGTAGTTACTGAGAAAACTTACGAAAATTTTCTACAATTGACAAAAGATCTCGAAAATTAACTAAGTCGGTAAACAGGAAGTAGATGTCCGGCAATCCTGTAATCGCTACTTGCCTTATAGGACATCATTATAAACTTGCATACAAAAATTTCAAATTGCAGTGATGAGTAGTTACTGAGAAAACTGTTACGAAAATTTTCTACGATTGACAAAAGATCTCAAAAATTAATTAAGTCGGTAAACAGGAAGTAGATGTCCGGCAATCCTGTAATTGCTACTTGCAGTATAGGACATCATTCTAAACTTGCATACAAAATTTCAAGTTGCAGTGATGTGTAGTTACTGAGAAAACTGTTACGAAAATTTTCTACGATTGACAAAAGATCTCGAAAATTAACTAAGTTGGTAAACAGGAAGTAGATGTCCGGCAATCCTGAAATCGCTACTTGCGGTACAGGACATCATAATAAACTTGCATACAAAATTTCAAGTTGCATAGATGAGTAGTTACTGAGAAAACTTACGAAAATTTTCTACAACTGACAAAAGATCTCGAAAATTAACTAAGTTGGTAAACAGATAGTAGATGTCCGGCAATCCTGAAATCGCTACTTGCGGTATAGGACATCATTATAAACTTGGATACAAAATTTCAAGTTGCAGTGAAGAGTAGTTAATGAGAAAACTGTTACGAAAATTTGTTTGCTATCACAGACAGACAGACAGATGGACAGACAGAAGGACAGACAGACAGAGTGATTCCTATATACCCCCCTGAACTTCATTCGTGGGGGGTATAATAAATTTGTTCAATTTATTTTACCTGTATTCAACTTTTGACGTAACATTTCACTTTCTCAACCATTTTTGTTTCTCTTCCACGGCACCTTGAAGACATTAATGTTGATGATCTTGGCCAATCCCTACCTCTGTCTGCTTGTTTTTTAATCTTTTATATTTTGACATGTGTATATATTTTTTGTTTTACCTTTTATCGCAGTTTGACAAGAATTTTAACTCGTTTGTTTAACATGTTTAATCTTCTTTCAAATGATTACCGTCTGTCTGAAGTTATGCTCCACAGACAGATTTTAAATTGAATTTTTGTTTTTGTGACTTTGACCTTTGACCTACTGAGCCCAAAATAAATAGGTGTCTTCCTGACCTCTGATGCTGTTATCTGTGTATGTTTCATTTCAAATCAATGTAGCCATTCTAAAGTTATACTCATGAAACTAATGTTTGGACTGAACTTTTATTAGATGTGACTTGACCTTTGACCTAATAAGCCAAAAATCAATAGGTGTTTTCCTTACCCTTAATGCTGTTATCTGTGTATGTTTCCAGCAATTCAGATTTTAAGCTCCAAAAACCAATTTTCAGACTGAATATTGTTATTTTTGACTTTGATCTTTAACCTAATGAGCCCAAAATCAATAGGTGTCTTCCTTACCTTACATGTCAACATGGTAAATGCAGTAATGTAAGTTTCATTCAAATCCATAAAGCTGTTCTAAAGTTATGCTCTGGAACCAATTTTCGGGAAGAATTCTTTGTGATAAGTGACTTTGACCTTTGATCTAATGAGCCTAAAATCGATAGGGTCTTCCTTTATACCCTTTATGCTGTCATCTGTGTGAATGTCATTCAAATTCATAAAGCCATTCTGAAGTTATGTTCCTGAAGCCAATTTCTGGATTGAATTCTTAATTTTCTGTATTTGTGATGCTGACCTTTGACCTACTGAGTTCAAAATCTACAGGCAAATTCTGTTGTCTGTGTAAATCTCATTGAAGTCCATAAAAGTGATCTTGAGTTATAGTCTAGAAACTAGTGTTGTTGGACGGCCAGACGGAAGGACAACCCCATCATAGTATACCACATATAAAGCATACGATATAATTATTATAATTGGCTCTTGGATCCAATGGCCTGAAGATTTAACAACAGGCAGGAGATAAGTGGCAAGTACTCCTTGACCCATCTTTCCAAATGACCTTTCGCTCATTCTTTTATTTTTTAAGATAGTGGTCTCGTAGTTACTTAAGTCTACCTGTATTTGGTTTAAGTTGTATGTTTATTACACTATAAGGAATGGGATAGAGAAAGGGGAGGTTTGGGTACCCAGAAACCAGTTTAACCCTGTCATGGTATTCTGAACCCCCAAAAACTGACCCAGGGTTCAAATACCATATGGAAAATTGACCTTGGGGTCAAAAATACCATATGACACCGGTACCAAGTTTCACTATCCCAATTCCTATCGTTGTGTACATTTGTCTTTTGTCTATCATTTGTGTTTTTCTTGTGTAGTTCCCTTACGGATTGTGGCATGTAATTGTAATTTTCAGACATTGTAGATGTTTCCTATTAATAACAAGTGAATCTCTTTATCTGATGACCCTCTTTTTTCAAACCATGCACTGTATTGGCCAAGTCTATGGCATGCATTGGGAGACAACAAAATAGTTTGAGTAAAATATAATAGATGCATATTAGTATCAAATAGAAAGAGAATTCTGTTGTAGTCAAAAGAACAAAAGATGGATATAATTTGAAATGGAAATAATTCCTGGATAAGGGCAGAATAAATATGCACCTTTACATATTGTTTCCTTGCTACATACAGGGTTCTGTCAAGTTTTTTGAAAATTTGAAGAGGAGTTTGGTTTACAAGAATAGCAGGTGTCCAACCACACCTGATTGCCATAAATCACTATTAAACAACCCGATTCAACAGTAAGAACACCTGGTTGACAATTACCTTAATATTCAGTTTGAACTTACATGTGCTTATTTATTGGATTCATTTCTGAAATGTCAAAACTTTTATGGTGTATCCACTCATCACATTGCCTCGAATAATCCTCATGCTGAAATCTGTCAATCAGATTCTGTAACACTCTGCAGTTTAGGAATCCTTCTTGACAACTGTAAGAAATAAACAAGTAAAACAAGTCTTTAAATCTTTGGTAGATATTTTACATTTCATTAAGTAATGACTAAACAGGTGTGTTTGTGTCATTAGACACTATGCTCCGGCCGTCTATGATCATACATTATTTATGAAAACTCCAAATAAAGTGGCCTTTGAGAGTTTCAGGAAATGAAGGAAAACTGGACTTTTGCAATTCCCTCCTTTGAAATGGCTGTTTAATCTCTAAATGCCTAAATGAAGGTGTTCATATATGTAAAAACATAGGTAATTAACAATTGTCGCAGTTTTCCAATTTTGCCTGGATACTGACCTACTTTCAAAAAGCATGCATATGTAATTATAGATGATCCTACCTTGTACTGTAAGTCACTGCTGATCTTATACTGCATATAAACTTAAATGTAAGTCAGTCAAGAGGAAAATATAGGTAAAAGTGACCTCATTTGGCCTAGATGCTGACCAACCATCAGAGATGCATGCATGTGCAAGGTTATATGATATCTTATCATGTACAGTGACCAAGATCTGAACTGGGATGTAAACTTAAATGTAAGTCACTCAATCGTAAAATGTAAGTCAAAGTGACATAATTTTGCCTGGATGCTGACCTACCATCAGAGATGCATGCATGTGTAAGGTTAGATGATCTTACCATGTACAGTGACCGAGATCTGAACTCTGATATAAACTTGAATGTAAGTCACTCAAGCTGAAAATATAAGTCAAAGTGACCTAATATTGCATGGATGCTGACCTACCATCAGAGATGCATATGCATCTGAAAGGTTAGATGATCCTACCATGTACAGTGACTGAGATCTGAACTGGGAGATAAACTTGAATGTAAGTCACTCAAGCGGAAAATATAGGTCAAAGTGACCTAATTTTGCTTGGATGTTGATCTACCATCTGTGATGCATGCATGTGCAAGGTAAGATGATCCTACCATGTACAGTGACTGATATGAACTTGGAATTGGGTGTAAGTCACTTAAGTGAAAAATATAGGTCAAAGTGATCTTATTTTGCCTTGATGTTGACTTACCAACAGAGATACATGCATATGAATAGACCATATCCGAGTTCTGGTATTCAGATTCACCAGTTGTTGTTTGTCCGCCCTACGTCACAAACGTGTCCGCCCCATGTGACCAACTTCATGACGTTTTAGGCTCTATGACGTGACGTTTTCTATACTGTGACGTATTGAAAAGTAGTATGGTAAATCCTAATACCATAGGTCGGATATGGTCTATTGTTAGATGATAGTATTATGTGTAGTTACTGAGATATGAACTCGGAAAATTTAGGCTAAAGAGACCTAATTTTCTTGGAGGCTGTGAGTCAACCGAAGATGCACCTGCATGCAAAGTTTGATGACCCTACCCTGCATACTTACTTAGATATACACCCAAATGTGGACACAGACGTGGACGCTGGAGGTACTCCAATAGTCCCCCTCAACTTTGTTGAGACGAACTAAAAACAGACAGTACATCAACTGTGAACTACATAAATAATCAAGGGGGGGGGGGGGTCAATGTTACCTTTACTAAAGCTTACAATAAATTTTTTTAGGGTGTATGGAGATACACAGCTGTTTATATTCCTGGGAAAGAAAATGTTACAAGAGATAATTTGCCTAAATGTTTTAAAGACACATCAGAATGGAGATTGAAAAAAAATGTTTGTTATGTAATTATTAAATATTTTTTTCGCATTTATTTGCATCAAGTTAAAAAAATATGTTAGCTGGTCTCCTGATCCAGAGGCTTTTGCAACTGATGCATTTTCCTTTTTTTTTGCATAATTTAATGTCATATTTTTTTTCTACCTTTCAGTCAATTCAACAGGGTACTGCAGAAGATAAAGACAATCAGGTAAGGAAAAGTATTTAAATTGTACCATTATGGACAACCGAACTTTGGTGTCCAAAATTACTGAAATGAAGTTAATTGCTTTTCCAGTAAAATCACCATAGTACTCAATTCTTCTGACACTAGCTCACAGCAACAAGAAACATACAATGAACAAAAGAAAACTTGTTCTTGCAGTATTCAAGTATCAGTAGCAATGTCCTAAGTCCAGAATTTTCAAAAAGAACCTCAAAAATACTATCAACACCATGGCAAAAATCAACAAATGTTCAGCATGAATCTTCTTGCAGAAAATAGGTGCTGTGTTGTCATTCAAAACAAACTCATTCCACTGCACCATCTTTGGAAGTTTTCATAAAATTTTTAACATATGCATGCATCATTTTTTGATACAGGGAACAGTTGTGTGAATTTTCACAAATCTGCTATATGTCAGACTCTGACTATACTTGGTAATCAAATTAAAAAACAAGAGTCTCTCAAGAGCCTGTATCACTCATCTGGCCCTTGATTAACATTGACATTTTATGTTAAAGAACACTTATATATAATTAAACTATAAATCCAATATCCCTAATTAGTTAAAGGGGAGAAGACCTCTGTTAGTTTAACATTGGACCCCATGGGAAACACCAAGTTCCCCGCTGGCTGCCATGTTGGATATCGCACTGACCTGAAAAACACCTTTTTGCAAGGGACCACTCAATGACTATTGCGGCCAAGTTTTGTTCCAATTGGCTCAGTACATTCAGAGGAGAAAATCTTTGAATGTGTTTTCCCATAGGGTCCAATGTTAAAACTATGTTCCCCACTGGCGGCCATGTTGGATATAGTGCGATCCTGAAAAACACCTTTTTTGCAAGGGACCACCTAAGGACTATTGTGGCCAAGTTTGGTTCCAATTGGCCCAGTAGTTTCAGAGGAGAAGATCTTTGAATGTGTTTTCCCATAGGGTCCGATGTTAAACTATATCCCCTGCTGGCAGCCATGTTGAATGTAGCGCAATCCTGGAAAACATCTTTTTGTAAGGAACCACCCAAAGACTATTGTGGCCAAGTTTGGTATCAATTGGCTCAGTAGTTTCAGAGAAGAAGGTCTTTGAAAATGTTTTCCCATAGGATCCAATGTTAAAACTATGTTTCCTGCTGGCAGCCATCTTGAATATAGCACTGAGCTGAAAAACACCTTTCTTGCAAAGGACCACCTAACAACTATTGTGGCCATGTTTGGTTCCAACTGGCCCAGTAGTTTCAGAAAAGAAGATCTCTGAATGTGTTTTCCCATAGGGTTCAATGTTAAAACTGTGTCCCCCTCTGACGGCCATGTTGATTGTAGCCCAATCCTGAAAACACCTTTTTTGTAAGGGACAACCCAAATACTATTGTGACCAAGTTTGGTACCAATTGGCTCAGTAGTTTCAGAGAAGAAGATCTTTGAAAATGTTTTCCCATAGGGTCCAATGTTAAAACTATGTTCCCCGCTGGCAGCCATCTTGGAAACTGCACGGACCTAAAAACACTCTTTTTGTAAGGAACCACCCAAGGACTATTGTGACCGAGTTTGGTTCCAATTGGCGTAGTAGTTTCAGAGAAGAAGATCTTTGAAAGTGTTTTCCCATAGGCTCGAATGTTTAAAACTATGTTTCCCGCTGGCGGCCATCTTGGAATTCGCGCAGACCTTAAAAACACTTTTTTGTAAGGGACCACCCAAGGACTATTGTGGCCAAGTATGGTTCCAATTGGCTCAGTAGTTTCAGAGAAAAAGATCTTTGAAAGTGTTTTCCCATAGGGTCCAATGTTAAAACTATGTTTCCCCCTGGTGGCCATCTTGAATATCGCGATGACCTGAAAAACACATTTTTTGCAAAGGACCACCTAAGGACTATTGTGGCCAAGTTTGGTTCCAATTGGCCCAGTAGTTTCAGAGGAGAAGATCTTTGAATGTGTTTTCCCATAGGGTCCGATGTTAAACTTATTAATATCCCCTGCTGGTAGCCATGTTGAATGTAGCACAATCCTGAAAAACATCTTTTTGTAAGGAACCACCCAAAGACTATTGTGGCCAAGTTTGGTATCAATTGGCTCAGTAGTTTCAGAGAAGAAGGTCTTAGAAAATGTTTTCCCATAGGATCCAATGTTAAAACTATGTTTCCCGCTGGCAGCCATCTTGAATATAGCACTGAGCTGAAAAACACCTTTCTTGCAAAGGACCACCTAACGACTATTGTGGCCATGTTTGGTTCCAATTGGCCCAGTAGTTTCAGAAAAGAAGATCTTTGAATGTGTTTTCCCATAGGGTTCAATGTTAAAACTGTGTCCCCCTCTGA
>MJUU01014370.1:25474-37761 GCA_002080025.1 Modiolus philippinarum | reverse complement strand
AGTTTGGTTCCAATTGGCTCAGTAGTTTCAGAGAAGAAGATCTTTGAAAGTGTTTTCCCATAGGCTCCAATGTTAAAACTATGTTTCCCGCTGGCGGCCATCTTGGAATTCGCACAGACCTTAAAAACACTTCTTTTGTAAGGGACCACCCAAGGACTATTGTGGCCAAGTTTGGTTCCAGTTGGCTCAGTAGTTTCAGAGAAGAAGATCTTTGAAAGTGTTTTCCCATAGGGTCCAATGTTAAATTTTGGTCCCAGCTGGCGGCCATCTTGGATGACGTACAGATCTGAGCGACACAATTTTTAAAGGGGACCACCCAAGGACTATTGTGGCCAAGTTTGGTTTCAATTAGCCCAGTGGTTTCAGAGGAGAAGATCTTTGAATGAAAAGTTTACGGAAGGACGGACGACAGACGCAAAGTGATGGCAAAAGCTCACCCTGGCATAGCCTACCTCAAAAGACATAACAGTTATAGCCCGGACACTACTTGTCATTAGAAAAGCAAAAATCTGACCTTGACAACAAAGGTCAAGGTCAAAGATCACCAATCATGGTTCATGACACATCCTCTTGAAGTGATCTATTTACATGCAAAATAGCAAAAGCCTACCTGAAAAGACATAACAGTTATAGCCCGGACACGACTTGTCATTAGAAAAGCCAAAATCTGACCTTGACGACAAAGGTCAAGGTCTAATCCCCTGCAAGATGAAATTCATGACCTTATGAACTATCATGAATGATTCATGAATATTCATGAATGATGCATGAAAGTTCATTATAATTCATGAATTATTCATAAAAGTATTTTATGAATGTTCATGAAGTTTTGATGAATCATGGGTTGTTCATAAAATTCATGAGCTATTCATGAAAGTATTTTATGAATGTTCATGAAATTTTGATGAATCACGAGTTAATCATTATTCATAAAAGCATTTAATAAATGTTCATGAAGTTTTAATGAATTGTTGGTTGATCATTAAAATTCATGAAGTTCTTATGCATCATACGTTGTATTTCTTAAACATTTATAGGTATTTATGAATTATTTAAGAAATAATTAACTGCACTTATATAATATTATTTTAACCACTAGTCAGCACTTTATGGAATACATTGTATATTCAATATTCTCAGTGTCAATTGTCTGAGACTTATTAAATAATATTGTGAATGTTTATGAAATTTTGATGAATTTTCATGAATTTTGATGAAGTTAAGTGAATCATAAATATCAAAAGTGTTACAGACTTTAAATTGATAAAATTAAAATACTAATGCAATGTTCATCAGTCAATTATGATTTTTGAATAATTCAAGGCATGGACGGACAGACGGACGGACGGACAGAGTGATTACTATAGGGCGTCCGCCACATAGTGGCGGGGCCCTAATAAAAGGCAGTCATGCACTACACAAAACCAACCCAAATTGAACACATCAGTAGCATACCTTCCATCAACAGATAACAAAAAACTTAACATATTCACTAGACCATGAAATTGAGGTCAAGGACAAAAGCAATGTGGCAGACTGTCATGTACTACCAAAGAACAACCATACACCAAATATCATTGACTAACCACTTGTAGTTACTAAGAAACTGACCGAATCACAAAAACTTAACATGCTCACTAGACCATGAAATTTGAAGTCAGGACAAAAGTAATGTGATAGACTGTGATGTAATACCAAAGACAAATATCATTGATCTACCACTTGTGGTTACTAAGTACTGGTAAATGACTTAAATCACAAAAACTTAACATGCTCATTGGATAAAAGTTATATAACAGACTGTCATGTACTACCCAAGACCAACCCATATACCAAGTATCACTGAACTTCCACTTGTAGTTACTGAGAAACTGACATAATCACAAAAACTTAACATGCCCACTGGACTATGAAATTGAGGTCAAGGACAAAAGTCATATTACAGACTGTGATGTACTATCCAAGATTAACCCATATCCCAAGTATCATTGATTGATTGATTGATTAGTTAGAGTTTAACGTCCAATGAGCAATATTTCAGCTATATCAGGACGAGAACAAGTTAATCAATTCAAAAAATTGAAAGTATCAGAAGAAAGAAATAAAGGTGGAAGGGACAACCTGGGTAACGACTTTTGACTGCCACTGGAAAATTGGAGAAATGGGTAGGGGCAGGAAATTTAGCCTTCCATACGACACCCAGTGCGTCTGCTCTCTTTAGAGAAATATAGAAGGGGTCTTTATACTGCATGGAGCGTGGCGTTTCTCCACACAGTTTGGCTACAATGGTTTGCAGTCAGGCTTTCTGTATTATGACCTGACTACCCCGCATAGACAGGGCATTCCCCTATCCACCACCTGGGGACGCGCCCGGCAGCTCTGTAGCCGAAGCCCCTGAAAACCGATTCAGGTGCCGGGCCAAGTATCATTGACCTACCACTTGAAGTAACGGAGAAACTGACTTAATCACCAAAACTTAACATACTCACTGGACCATGAAATTGAGGTCAAGGACAAAAGCCATAAGACGACTGTCATGTACTACCCAAGACCACCCATATACCAATTCTTATTGACCTACCCCTTGCAGTTACTAAGAAACTGGCCTAATCACAAAAACTTAACATGTTCACTGGTCTTTGAAATTGAGGTTAAGGACAATTAAAAAGAGCCATGACAGACTGTCATATAATACCCAAGACCGACCTATATATCAAATATCATTGATGTATCACTTGTAGTTGCTGAAAACTGAACTAATCACAAAAATTAACATCAATTTATGCCGTAGAAGCCATTGCTGTCATACTTTGTACGTACACGTCTGGCATTCTGTAACTTTCGACGTGGGCCAGACAAAAACTAGTATTGAAATCAAATGAAAAATAAAGATATTTTGAAATATTGCAATTTGGCCCATTTGACCCCTTATTGCTGAGAAACCATAAGAGCTACGAAAAATCAATTGCCATACTACTGTGAGCTTACAATGAGAATTAAAGAACCTTAGTGAGCAAGCTCACATACCCCACGCCCCTACATATCAGAAAATCCTGCATTATTGAAGTCAAAAAGTACCCTATAACAATGTATAAGCAATATCATACCAAAAAAATAACAAAGTTCATCAATGAGTAATTTTGTCAAAAATGATCAAAAATCAAAATTAAAGTAGCTTGCAAAATCATTCTGCACAAGATAATTGAAGGGGTTTCAGAGAAGTTGTGGTGACAAGATGATGCTTTGGTGTTTTAGCTGAAAATAGTCAAAGTCCAATAACTCCTATCAATAAGGCAGTAAAGTATGCACGTCTACACATCATGACCAACAATCCTACCAAATATGAAAGCAATCATACCTGCCAACCTCCAAAAGTACTGTGGTGGGTCAATTGACCCAACATTGTGCATTTAGATGTTGGGTGATAGTGCATGATGGCATATATTCAGTTACAGTGAAAAAAAAATACCAAACATATGCATTGCAATCCATTTTGACAATTGGTACTATTTCTCTTTTGGATAGTAACTGAGACTTTTGTTATTTAGCCATGTCTGACAAACTGAAAATTTCCTCTCTAAACCAAGTTTGTTTCATCTAAATTTATTCACAATTAAATGTAACTGTTGCAAAGGCAATGTGTAATTTCATTAGAAATTGATTAAACAGCTATAATCATTTATTTTTAACTTCATCAAAATAAAATCCGTGGAGAAAATATCCAAGATACTATATAAGACAAAAACTAAAATGTTTTTTAAGATATTTCAATAATTTGGGGTATTAATTAGTGTCAAAATCAAAATCTTAGGGCCATTTTTTATAAAATGGAAAATCATTCAAGGGAGGTAATTAGCAATATCTATAAAAATTTTAGTATCAGAAAAGATTGTGTAGATTCCTTTGTAATCATTGCCAGTGCTTACTGATTACTATACAAACAACATCTGTCCTAATTATTGCCCTAATCACACAGTTTAATTAACTTGTTTACCTGTCAGAATGCTACTTGAGTTGATCGATACAAATCAATAAACATGATAAACAGACATGCACGACAATTTCACCTGATCAATTTTGCAGGTGAAAACGATAACCCGCAGCAGGTCATGCTTACCGGTGGGTGAAGGCACGTTTTTGCGGGTGTGACCTAGCAAATGAGAGTCAGGTGGGTCACTTGGCAGGTATAAAGCAATCCATTAAGCAGTTTCAGTGGAGTTGCAGTTACAAGATGATACTTTGGTGTTTTAGATGAAAATAGTCTAAGTCCAATAACCCGTAAAAATAATCCAATCAATAAGGCAGTATAGTATGCACATCTACACATCATGACCAACAATCCAACCAAATATGAAAGCAATCCATTAAGCGGTTTTAGAGGAGTTGCAGTGACAAGGTGATACTTGCTGTTTTAGCTGAAAATAGTCCAAGTCCAATAACTCCCATAAAAATAATCCGATCAATAAGACAGAAGAGTATGCACATCTATACATCATGACCAACAATCCTACCAAATATGAAAGCCATCCATTAAGCGGTTTAAGAGGAGTTGCAGTGACAAGATGATACTTTGGTATTTTAACTGAAAATAGTCTAAGTCCCATAACTCCCACAAAAACTATCCAATCAATATGGCGGTATAATATGCACATCTACACATCATGACCAAGAATCCTACCAAATATGAAAGCAATCCGTCAAGCGGTTACAGAGGAGTTGCAGTGAGAAGAACAGGACTGACGGACGGACGGACAGACAGACAGACGGACGGACGGGTCAAAAACATTATACCACCCGCAACTTCGTTGCGTGGGGTATAATAATATAAAAAACAAAAACAAGATGTCTTTGTGAAACACTACATGTGAACCCAGATTCTACTGTGAGTAAAATATTTGAAAATACCCAATTTCACCCCTTTTTGACCTCTGTGACCTTGACCTTTGACCTAATTTTTTTTTTTGCATATTTATGTTCCTCTTGACAAGACCTATACACTTGCCAAGTATTGAAAGTCTATCTTACATAGTTCAAAACTTGTTTATTTCCACAAAAACACTCAATTCAACCCCTTTATTCTGAAACAGATGAAGCCCCGTTGGGCCTCTTGTTTATTGAAGTGGTTTTAATTGTTAAATGTATCTGCTTAAACATGCTTTAAGAAACCTATAGAAAAATACTGCATCAAGATCCGACAATAAATTCAAAAATTAATTTTTTACTGTTTGTCCCCCTTTGGGCCTCTTGTTTCTCAAAAACTGTAAATGCTACCTCATTTTTGTTGACATACTATTGTTGCGCAATTTTGTTAGCAATAACATAAAACAAACTCTGTCTCAATAGGATAAATAATAAGGTTTCTACAGTAAAATATGTGAAAACGGCCAATTTAACCCCTTTTAACCTCTGTGACCTTGACCTTTGAAATGACCTAAATTTTTTTGCATATTTATGTTACTCTTGACTGGACCTATACACTTATCAAGTATCAAAAGTCTACCTTGCAGAGTTCAAAAGTTATAGCCAAGGTTAAAGTTTCGGACGCACAGACAGACAGACAAAAAGACAGACAGGACAAAATCAATATGCCCTCCCCCCCCCCATCCTCGATCTGGGGGCATAAAAAAATCCAATCAGAATCTGATGAAAATAAGGATTTAACATATTTCTAATAATTGCAATTTTGGCCACTTTGACCCCTTACAGCTTGAAAACCGTAAGAGCTACGCAAAATATACTGCCATATTGTTGAAAGCTTAGAATGAGAGAAATCCAAAGAAAAAAATCCCATCAAAATCTGATGAAAAATAACTCTACATATTTCTCTTCACATATTTCTAATAATTGCAATTTTGTTGCTACAGTACAGAAGTTCTGCTCTGGACACGAAATGCACATGGTTTTACTATCATAAAGGTCAAAGGTCAAAGTCAAGGTCACAATGACCAGAATTTAGTATGCGACACATCGCCTTCCCATGATGCATCCACACACCAAGTTTGATAATCCTAGGTGCTGCGGTACAAAAGTTCTGCTCCGGACACGAAATGCACATGGTTTTAATATTATAATGGTCAAGGTCAAAGTCAAGGTATGTGACACATCGCTTTCCAATGATGCATCCACACACCAAGTTTGATGATCCTACTTGCTATGGTACAGATTAGTTCTGCTCAAGGCGCTAAATGCACATAGTTTACTATCATAAAGGTCAAAGGTCAACGTCAAGGTCACAGTGACCTAAATTTGGTATGCAACACATCACCTTCCCATAATGCATCCACACATTAAGTTTGATAATCCTCGGTGCTATGGTACAAAAGTTCTGCTCCAGACACAAATTGCACATGGTTTTACTTTCATAAAGGTCAAAGTCAAGGTAACAGTGACCTAAATTCAGTACACTACACATGGCCTTCCCATGATGCATCCACACACAAAGTTTGATAATCCTAGGTGCTACAGTACGAAAGTTCTGTTCCAGGCAAGAAGGGGGACAGATGGACAGACAGACAAGGTGATTCTTATATACCCCCCAAACTTTGTTTTGGGGGAGGGGGGTATAAAAATTAAAATTTTTGAAATTTGCCCCTAGGGCCCCATTTATCTGGTGAATGGTAGATGTCACATGAAATCCCTTGACACAATCTGGATTGGAAATTTTCTAAGGAGCATACTGAAAGAAACCCAATCAAAATCCAATACCAATATACGACCTCAAAAAAATTATTGCGGTTGTGTAATAATTATTTTACAGTTTTGTGAAAGGTATATTCTCTAATTTCTGTCTGTCCTGTTTTCACGTTTCCTGAACTGTGGGAGAAATAGGTTTCTCCTCTCTAGAGAGAATGTCGCTCTCGGCAAGTGATTGGATGAAATTCAATTATGATGTCAAATAAGTTGCTGTTTTCGGACTTTACCATTGTGATGTCATGAAAAAAGGCGACCATGCTTGATGATGTCACGCTAAAAGAACACATTTATTTCAGATCCTCCAAAAAAGGGGGTCATGTTTTTGTAGAAAATCTCCTTGAAATCATAAGAGAAACTTAGTAGTAAGTCTTCCAAGGAAGACATGTGTCACCTGCGTAATAACACATGAAAAAACAGCTATGTTCTATCAAACAGGAAGTGGGCATGCTTGAGATCCCTTGACCCTTTTACACATTAAAGGTCCCCATACTGATACTCCATGCCAAATTGAAGAAGGCAGGGTTTCTGAGAAAAACGTGACAGAAATTTTCAGACGCAAAAAAAAATATTCTAAGTTCAGTCATTAGAATTGGGCATGCAAGAGATTCAAAATTCTATTACATAGGTCCCCATACTGAATCTCCATGCTAAATGACAGAAGGCTGTGATATGTGGTTTCTGAGAAAAATGTGACAGAAATTTTCAAGACTCAAAAAATATTCAAAGTTCAGTCAAACAGATAGTAGGCATGCAAGAGATTCAAAACTCTATTACACGGTATAGGTCCCCCTACTGATACTCCATGCTTAATTGCAGAAGGCTGGGATCTGTGGTTCCTGAGAAAAACGTGACAGAAATTTTCAAGACGCAAAAAATATTCTAAGTTCTGTCAAACAGGAAGTGGGCATGCGACAGATCCCAAACTCTGCTACATGGTATAGGTCCCCATACTTATACTCCATGCCAAATTGCAGAAGATATGTGGTTCCTGAGTAAAATGTGACACAAATTTTTTTGTGACGCTGATCGGTAAAAATATTCTAAGTTCCGTCAAACAGGAACTGGGCATGCAAGAGATTTGAAACTTTATTAAACGATAGATACTCCATAGTGAATTGCAGAAGGCTGGGATCTGTGGTTCCTGAGAAAAACGTGACAGAAATTTTCAAGACGCAAAAAATATTCTAAGTTCTGTCAAACAGGAAGATGGCATGCAACAGATCCCAAACTCTGCTACATGGTATAGGTCCCCATACTTATACTCCATGCCAAATTGCAGAAGTCTCGGATATATGGTTCCTGAGAAAAATGTGACAGAAATTTTTGTGACGCCGACGACGACACTGACGACGATGCCGACACAAGACGACGGATAGTGATCCCTATATGTCGCCACTGCGTGAACGCAGGCGACACAATAAAATCCATACCCGTACTCACGAGAAATGACATTTCCACACTCTCGATAGTTAAATTTTCAAATATTTTAAATACTCAGCAAGCCTCATGTTTAAAAATTTGAAAATTTAACTATCTCAAGTATAGAAATGTCATTTCTCACTCGATCGGGTTGTGGATTCTATATTTTAATACTCTACATCGATGCCAAGATATGTTTTTACTTGAAGTGTTGGTCAGCTAGGAGTTCCCTCAATACCATTTAGATAATATTTTTCTAAAATTACTGACACGGATATGTGAAGCATTAGTAGCTTTAGCAACGGCACAAAGGTTACAGACACTGTCTAGTTTGGATTTAAAATTAGTTTACTTTTATGAAACATCTTTGGTTCAAATTTAGTACATTAATGAAAACATCAACCCTTAACACTTAAACAATGAAGTGGTCTGTCAATTCGTCTTTCAGTAGATCAGAAATTTGTCAAGACATTATAATATTACATAACTAAGACAAGGCAAATGGGGAAGAGTAATAACAAATTTATTTCTTTCGAAACATTTAAAGTAGGGATGTCAACTCGGACAAGATTCAATACTTGTGTACTCGAAAGCTTTCCTGAGCGAGGACTCGAGTAGCTGTATGAGTAGCTAGCTGTATGATAATTCCGATAGAACATGCACCAATATCCATTTTATGAAGAAACAGACATTTATCCAGTAGCAATTTTGATTTTCTCCTTAGTACATTTGAATATCATTTATTAGTGATCAACAACAATGCAATCAATATTTAATTTACTGCTTTTAATTCTAATTGCTAATAAATCAAAACAGATCAATACGTTAATTGGAGTAAAAACAAACTTAATTATATATTATTTGCAAAGTTATTGACACATGAAACACAAAAAGCCAGTAAATTTGATCTTTAGGTGATTTATAAATAAGAACAGTTGTCATTGCGAACAATTATGATCATCATTTCTTGAGAAAGTTTACTACCTTATTTTGTAACAAAGAGTACAGCAAACAATCATGTTTCACATTTTTTCTTCATAAACATATTTGAAATATTACCAAACTGCATATTTCGGTGATTTATACTGGATTCTAATGGTTCAAATCTAAATAGACTGAATTTTATATAAAAATCACATTGGGCAGTAGAATACAACAAGATTAAATCAAAGTCCAGAGACTAGGCAAAAGCAAGAACACCAGAATATAGAAGACCAAAGACACTCCATGCCCACAAAACATACAAACACTACATATAAACACTAAAGCACTAACAGTGTGAACTCTCAAAAAAAAAAAAAAAAAAAAAAAAAAACTCGAGGCTCAGACTGACTGAGCCTGTATCACTCATCTAACAAAATGCCATACATGACCCAAAATAATGTTTTTTACCAATAGAGTCTAATATTTAGCTATGTTCTCCACTAGCACCCGTGTTTTTTGTCTAATCCTTTTGAAATGAGTAATCTTTGTAAAGGACCTTAGTTACATCATTCCAATACAGTTTAGTTAAATTTCCTTCAATAGTTTCAGAGAAGATGATGAAAAGGATGATTTTCTCAAAGGCTCCAATGTTCAACTATGATCGGCGCTGGCGGCCATGTTTTTAATTGGAACAGAACAAAATGAGCAATATTTGTTAAAGACCTTTAGTACATCATTCCTGTAACGTCTGGTTGAATTTGCTGCTGCGGTTTCAGAGGAGAAGATGAAAATGTGATTTTCCCATAGGGTTCAATGTTAAACTATGTTCTGTGCTGGCAGCTTTGTTTTTTATTGGATCAAAACAAAATGAGCAATCTTTCTTAAGGCACTTTAGTACATCATTCCTGTAAAGTTTGGTTTAATTTGCTTCAGTGATTTCAGCTAAGAAGATGGAAATGTGATTTTTCCCATAGGGTCAAATGTTAAACCTAAGTGCCATGCTGGAGGCCATGTTTTTTATCGGATCGGAACGAAATGAGCAATCTTTGTTAAGGACCTTAAGTACATCATTCCTGTAAAGTTTGGTTGAATTTGCTATGTGATTTTCCCCTTAGGGTCCAATGTTAAAACTAAGTTCCACAATGGCGGCCATGCTTTATATCAGATCAGAACAAAATGGGCAATCTTTGTTAAGGCCCTTTAGTACATCATTCCTGTCAAGTTTCATTGAATTTGCTTCAGCGGTTTCAAAGGAAAAGATGAAAATGTGATTTTTCCCAAAGGATCCAATGTTAAAACTAAGTTCTGCGCTGGCGGCCATGTTTTTGGTCCGATCAAAACAAAATGAGCAATCTTTGTTAAGGACCTTAAGAACATCATTCCTGTAAAGTGTGGTTTAATCTGCTTCAGTGATTTCAGCGGCGAAGATATAAAAATGTGATTTTTCCCATAGGGTCAAATGTTAAACATAAGTTCCGTGCTGGTGGCCATGTTTTTTATCGAATCGGAACGAAATGAGCAATCTTTGTTAAGGACCTTTAGTACATCATTCCTGTAAATGTGCCAAGTGATGGCAATATCTCACACTGACCCTGTTGGTCAGGTGAGCTAAAAAACAGAGTGACATCAGGTGCTCCGGAAGGGTAAGCTTGTCCTGCCCTGCATACAGCACCCTGAAGAGATAAAATACGTAAATCATAGATTTCAAAATAGAAAAGAGAGTACTCGAGTACTGATATTACTATTCGATACTCGGTTCTTTTGAGTGATACTCGTGTACTCGTTGACATCCCTAATTTTAAGCAAATTTCAAGTTGGTCTAAATATGGTAAAAATTGTGTCAGCTTATTCAGGAATAGTAATTTGGAATTCAATTTAAAGGCCATTCTTTTAAGGAACTTCATATCTGCAGTAGCTATGAGATCTGGACATACGTTAAATGGCATTTTCTCAAAGATGCTTGGAAAGAATTCAATCATACTTGGCATAAAGTTGGACAACCATGAGAAAATGTGCATGCACCAGCAAAAATTTTCAAAATGGCCGCCATTTCCAAGATGGCCGCCCTTTTACGTTGAGAAATGGAGGATTCAATATCTCAGGAACTGTATAGAAGAATTTGTTCATATTGTACATAAATGTTCAGTAAGATGAGAGAAAGGAATTTATGCGAAAAAAAAATTCAAAATGGCCGTCATTTTCAAGATGGCCGCCATAAATACGTCAAAATTTCAACTTTGTCCGATTTCTGAATGAAAATTTAAGTTTCTAGGTAGATTTTGGCGCTGCGAATAGGATGGAATCATCGAATTCGCTGCTAGGGGCAACATCAGCTATTGCTTGCAATTGAAAATCTAGTTGTAATTTATAGTCTTAAAAGCACTAAAGGATATCATGGATATTTGTTTGGAAGCCTGAGGAATAGACTTGCAATTTGGATTAAATACCTAGTTTTGGAAGACTTTATCCTTTTCTCTGAAAAAAGATGTGTTTATTTATTTACATGTAAGGATTTATTTTTGGATATACAAATACCAATTCAAAGATAAGTTTATATAAGATGTGTTTATATATTCACTGTAAAGTATGTAATTTTTAAGACAGAATAGTAGAGTAATTATGAAGTTTATTATAAAAGGATTTGGAGTCGTATAGGAAACACGAACTGAGCTGAATTTCATTTAGATTGGGATAACCCATTAAAGATAATTGTTGACACATATAAATAGACTGTTAAGACAAGTGTGGATCGTATTGCAAGGCAATACAGAAGTCCCCTACCGGTGGAATAATTCTTTGTTATACAAGCAAAAATAGTTAAAGAACAAGATTGCTACGCGTAGCTATGTCCCCCGCCGCCGCAGAAAAGTCAATAAAGTCCCATTTCTCATGTAAAATTTTGAGAATCAAAATGGGGGCAGGATATGATCAACTGCATTAGGTGGCAAATAGCTAAGCAAAATTTCAGCAAAATCCCTTTACTGGAGTATAATGAGATGTGTCCAGAAAGTCTCCCTATGTTGTAGTATGCATTAAGTCGATAAAGTCAAATAACTCCCTTATAATTTGTTGAATCAAAATGGCGATGTGATATGATCTATTACATATAACGACTAACAATCCTGTATAATTAGAATGAATTCAGACTATCAGTTTCTGAGGAGTTGCGTCCACAAGCTTTGCCATTGTATAACAATGTGGAAATAATCAAAGTCCCATAACTCCCACAAAATTTGACGAATTAAAATGGC
>MJUU01014369.1:79059-90461 GCA_002080025.1 Modiolus philippinarum | reverse complement strand
TTTTTTTTCTTTGAATTTCTATGGATGTTACTGATAAAAAACCGCAAGAGCTATGCAAAATATGTACTATCAACTAAAACTTAAGTAATCAAAAGGGTTCATTTATTCCCTATTTTGTTTCTAGCTAATAACTGTGTCTAGCTTCTTTTTGTGTCCATCTAATTATTGTGTCAAGCTCTTTACTGTGTCGAGGCTGACCCCGAGGGTCCCGGGATATAGAAATAGGACCCATTCCGTGGTTGTGCGGGATTAATAAATACACAACCCATCTTTCGGATGGGATGTAAACTCAGGTCCACGTGTTGGAAGAAATGCCACGCTTCCTGCACGTTAAAGAACCCTTGTAGCAAGCTCTTTTTGGGGTGGTCCGTAGGTGATCGGCTACAAGGCTAAATTCCCCGCCCTTGACGATTTCACCCTACTTTTCCAGTGGCAGTCAGAATTTCCCGTCCCATGGCCATTTCCATACCCCAAAGTGATTATTTATCAACAAACTTGTTCTCGTCTTGATATAGCTGAAATATTGCTGAGTAGACGTTAAACAATATTCAATCAATCAATCTTTACTGTGTCCACATTCACTTTAAACTACTTTTGTTGAAATTTCAGTGGTCGACATGCTGCGGTCGTATCATGCTGCGCTCGGCGTAGCCCTTTATTCTCTGTTGAAATGGAATTCAAATATGCATATATTTTCCATTTTTCTACCTTAAAATGATCTTTGTACCTTGTATATAAGGATGGAATAGATTTTTCATCGATACTCAATTTTGCGTGCACATATTTTGCTAGAGGGTTGTCTTTAAAATTAAGACTCACTAACAGCCTTGTACAGTTTCCAGACAGTTGGAGTAACTCCTTGTGTTACCTGTGGACTTGTCAATGATCTGATCTTGAATTTGGTCTAATATATATATATTTGCAAACTGCAAGATTGTCTGTGTGGCCGTCAAATTGAAGAAACATTGATGACTGTCTTTCCATCAAATTCTTTGATTCCATTCTTGTGTCCGCGTAGTTCTTTAAGTATGTTATGATTTTTAATTTCTTTGATAGTGTCTGTGTGTAAAATTTTGACTGGCGACCAAATATTTCAGTTGGCGATTATTTTATTGACAACGATCTTAACTCAAAGTCTGCTTTTAGGCCTGACTTTGGTGTATCAGTTCAGGCATGAATTAATCTTGCAGAATTATGCAATTCGTTGATATACTAATTTAATACTACTATTTAATGACTAATATGGAAAACAAAATAACTATTTGTGCTAAGTTTCAAATCAAGTACATGGGATAAATATTTCGAGAAAACCACCAACATGACCATTTTCGGGTAAATTTATTTGATTTTATGTTCATTTTGTCTATTTTTATGTTGGTATTCATGTAAAGCGATGACCCACATGGGTTTCAGTCAGCATTAATTAGTAATAAATATATAATTAAAAAGTATCGATTAAAAAGATTAGTATCTATGAATATCTTACCATATATAACACAAAGCATACGTCAAGAATATACTAGAAAATAATAAAAGTTTACATTATTTATCTTTTCTCTCCATTCATTCTGCTGTCTGTTGCAAGTAAGTCGCTGATCACGGGGGAAAGTGGGTGTTACATTAAAGATCTAGCTCCCGCTCCCGAATTGCACACCCGCCGTGCGCGGTCCCGGCTGAAGAATAGGCCCGCAGCATCCTCTGAGCTTGGAGTATGAGCCATCCTAACAGAGGACCCCGAGGGAACCCCGGGATATAGAAATAGGACCCAGTATCTCCGGCTTGCGGGGTGTGACCCCTCCTAAACGGAGGCTGACCCCGAGGGTCCCGGGATATAGAAATAGGACCCATTCCGTGGTTGTGCGGGATTAATAAATACACAACCCATCTTTCGGATGGGATGTAAACTCAGGTCCACGTGTTGGAAGAAATGCCACGCTTCCTGCACGTTAAAGAACCCTTGTAGCAAGCTCTTTTTGGGGTGGTCCGTAGGTGATCGGCTACAAGGCTAAATTCCCCGCCCTTGACGATTTCACCCTACTTTTCCAGTGGCAGTCAGAATTTCCCGTCCCATGGCCATTTCCATACCCCAAAGTGATTATTTGTCAACAAACTTGTTCTCGTCTTGATATAGCTGAAATATTGCTGAGTAGACGTTAAACAATATTCAATCAATCAATCAATGGAATTGCACACCTTATAGATGGCCTTACAATGTATGTTATTCCCTTCTTGGAGTACTTGTAGCTCTGGGTTTTCCTAGATTACCGGGTCCACCACTTTTTCATTTTCAGTGTACATCCAGAGTTCTCATCTCCGAAGTTTTGTTGTCATTCCCTTCCGAATCAGAATAGTCTAATCGTTGGCTTCTTCGACTGCATTTGGATGTATGTGAATTTTGACTTTCTTCGTCACTTTAAATAAAAGCTGAATACATGTTTTTCCTCTAAATTCGTCTTTTTATGTATAAAAGCAAAGCGAAGCGGATTCCTGATCTTAATATTGTTGTGTTGCAATGTATGTTTACTTATGACGTTACATGCACATGAGACTGGCAGCATAATCAACGCTGTTGATTTGAACGTTTGAAAGTAAATTTCCATGCTTTAGATATTTTCCAATATATTTTAAGTGCAGTATAAACACAATATACATTCTTTCTCTACAAATATAACGTTTTAGTTGTACTCGCTACGAAACAGGCAAGAAATGCTCGGTAAACCTCGTATTTCTATCTGTTTCTAAAGCTCGTACAAATAAACGTTTTATTTTCTGACAAGGAACACATATTGTCTAAATATATCTATAACCACTGTCTATATATCTATCATCACACCGTCTATATATCTATCACCACACTATATATCTATCGCCACAGTGTTTATATATATCACCACACTATATACAGTGTTAAGACTAAGGTACCAAATCTCTCTCAAATAAAGAAATTGTTATCTACAGATAAACATATTTTCAAATTAAATTTGACATATTTATAACAAAGTTCACAGTCAGCCAAGTTGTTTAAAAGATTAGCTACATGTGTTAATGACTTAATGATTTAGACAGACAACCTTACATGCATATGAGTGTCATGTTAAATAAGAATATTTAGAAATAAAGCAAATTCGATAATTGTTCATAATAAATATTTTTTTTA
The DNA here is from genome assembly GCA_002080025.1 of Modiolus philippinarum. NCBI lineage: Eukaryota > Metazoa > Mollusca > Bivalvia > Mytilida > Modiolidae > Modiolus > Modiolus philippinarum. The sequence continues at coordinate 87,304 of MJUU01014369.1, read as the reverse complement.
ATTAAAAAAAATATACAATGTATGAATGATGTTACATGTTGTTTTTAAATGATACTTGCAATAAAGGAGATACAATTTTATTCATGAAAATGAGAAAAACTGGCCTTTTCATAAGACGTAAAGATTAGTTTAAAAAAGTATATTTTACAGATAAAATAATTTTTGATTTACAGTAAAATGAGAAGATCAAAATGAAAATATGCATCTTTATCTCGACGACTTGAATGGCAAATTACAATGTGGTCATATAATTCATCTTGTACCCTATATCTGAAAAACTAAAGGCTCGGATGAGCCTAAATTACTCAACGGCTTTTTATTGGACTGGAATGCAAAGAACATTATTTGTTAAGATAATTTTGCAACAAAGCAGTAGTATCAAAACTCATGTTATTAAGTAATTTCATAGAAAAAGAAGAAAAAATATAAAAGTTTTAAAACATACAACATTACAACCAAAGCCAAAACTTGCATGTTGTCATGAAAACAAAATGAGGATAAAAGAAAAAATCAAAATATGAAAAAAGTGTTCGTATAATACTGATTTTCATATACAAATGTTTAATAAGGATTAATCTTCCGTTCATAAAAATTCCTCAGTTCAAATCGTGATAAATCAACGGATGAACGAACTGACAATCATTTCTCCAACAAGTGAATCCTATGTCCGAGAGTCTGGATTAGTGGGTTTGCTGAAAATAATAAAAAAAAATATGCATGAGTTTTCTTGCAATTGACTGAATGAGTACCTTATGGTTGATTATATGTTGTGATTGTCTTCTATTAGTCTTTCTGCCGGGAAACGGATGACAACGATTGTAAGAACCGTGAGTTAATTTTTTGATCGTTGACGATCCCGTATTCATAGGTAAATGACAAACTTTTATGTAGCATTTTCCAAGGCAATGAATTCTGCCCAAACCAGTACAAGGAGTCGTCTTGAACTTACTTTGATGTATGAGGAACTTATTTACGAGCAAAGCTCATTATTAAAGGTCTTGTGGTGACTTCAAGATGAAGCTTAGAACAACAATAAAAGGGTTGCTCTTTTGCTTAGTTTTATCATGTATTTGCAGAGACTTTGTCTCATATGCATTTACTCAATATATCCTTTCATTATTAATGTTAATAAAATATATTTTCAGTGTATGCTAGGAAATTTTAAATTTTGCATTTCTATTCATGTTTTAGAAAAGTGTTTAGCTCTCCTGGCTATCAGCTAGGTGAGATTTAGCTACCATAAACTTTTCAGAAATTATTTTTTCCATGCCTGTAAGCTGGAATAGAAAGAAACTAAGCACTTTATCCATCACAAAAAAAGTTTTAGGTAAATATGTATTCGATGTTCGTTAAGTTCACATTAGGGACACATCTGAACTTCTCTGGTAGACAAGCACTTAGTACTATCCGAATGAAACAACTTTTAACCAAAAAAAAAGATATATATGTGTGTGTGTTTGTTTTTTTTTTTCCTTTTGTTAATTTAATTTCAGGAAACATAATAGCCTACATATATGACATTTTTGATTATTTAACTTTTAAATAGGGCATTATTTTTTTTTTCGGATAGTCAAGGACTGTGATAAGGCTTATAAGTTTGCAATCCTCTTTTTGTGCCCATAAATTAGCATTAATAATTCTGCCCTATATTTCTTAAATTCTTTTCATAGTTCTATGAATCATATTCTTAATTACAGTAATAAAAGATTTCAATAAAAAAGCCACTGTAGAAATTCAATGGAATACAAGTTCCTACCATATTTTAAAATTGAACTATATATATAAAGTAAGCAACGTGACCCCTTTATATCATTTTCTTTACAAAAAAATTTGAAGAAACCTTACCTTGGAGTTGATGTCATTGGTAACTTCCTACTACAACCTTTCTGTGGTGTTACATTCTGTTTTCGTTTGCGTGGCATTTTCTGTTTTGGTGTTGGCTCTTTGAGAAACCGGTCAATATCTGTTATATAGACATCTGGACCAAAGTCATATTCAATGGCACCAGAGTCAGTTTTACGCAAACAGCCTGCTCTCAGAGCGTCTGGCATAATTGCGTCTGCTACTCCAGATGTTAATAAATAATTAATTTGACACTGGACAAGAATAGCTAGCTGTTCCACTACAGTTTCTGGTGCCATCCATAATTGTGGGTTTCTTGTTTTATTTTTTATTGGGTCAGTTACTTTAGTTCGTTGTGGTTTTGTCTGTTGTCTTATATGTTCATAGCTAGTTTTTATATGCATCAACTTTCTTTGGGCAGTGCAACATTTTAAACAAATATTTATATAACTCATTGTTGATCTCAATCGTCTTGCTTGATGAATTTAATTTAATATCGAATAGGTTTTGTCTCAAATCTTCTTGTGATAGCTCAACTTCAAGTATTTTCTTGTGCGAAATTCCAAAGAATTTTGGAATGAAGTCAGTTCAACATTTTCTTACAAAACTTTCTTATATCATCACGGACCTATGTTTTTTATTAGTGAAATTTCTTCAGACTCGTAAGATCTAACAATCAGGAAACTTTGAGAAAACACTTTATGCTAGAAATCGATATTTTAGCCAAAAATTGCCCCAAAATAGGCCAAAATTGATTAAATTTGCTCAAAATCGTCAGAAGTCAGAGGGATTAGTTTGGCTCTATTCCGTTTATTTTCACCTAGTGTTCTCAGGGCATGAGTTGAGATATCCTCAGCCCAATCATCTTCACATAGTTTATCAAAATAGGGAGATTCTTTCACTATATCCTCGTCTAATTGCTCAAGGCCATTTTCCTTTTCTAATTGTTGCACATTTCCTCAAAGAGGACCCAATTTCCAAAGGTAAGGATAGAATTTTTAGCAAATGGATTACTTCATCATACCCTGTTATATCTTTAGTTGCCTGGATTATTGTCTTAAAGTAACTAGGATGTAAAAAATCTGCATCTTCTTTCTTCACAATTTCTCGTAGTCTAATCAATAATCTCGCCAACTCTCTCAGTGTATTGCGAACATTGCCAAACTGATCTGCATCATGGCCAACTCTTTCGGAGAGTTTTTCTCCTAACTGCAATATAATCGTATCTTTCACTACTTTTGCAATATCGTCATTGGAAAGACTTGCTAGTATTTGTTCATATTCAGATGTTGTTTTTGTTGATTTGTTATTTGGAATTAGCAGTCTGCATTTGTTCACTACTTTTCCTTTTGGAGGTTTGTTTTCAAGTTTCATTACACACCTGCTCCTATGTTTCCAAATGTCCCAATGTACATAATAGCCAAGACATAGATCACACGGAACATAGTCCTGCAGGCTACTCTCTCCTTCAGATGGACGATATTCAACCACCAGCACACCTTTACCTTCTTTTATGACTTCATTATTATGTAAGTAATTCCCTAAATTTCTTAGCTTGCCTATCATTTGTTTCTTTTTATGTTCATCCTTTTCGATTTGATATTTTATAACTTCATTTCTTCATTATGTGCTGAAATGAGGTATAACTTCATTTCTTCATTATGTGCTGAAATGAGGTGTCTTGGAAGTTTTGACTGTGATGTGGAGCAGCATGGTTAGTACATTTTTTATCATAAATGCGGCTGCCATCCTCTGTACTGCTGGCTCCCATTACTTTAAATAATTTCTTATCCACATTTTCTTGTGTCTTATTTATATCCTTGAGATCAATATTAGGAGATGTTTCATGTTCTAGTGTCTTATCTGTACCGATATCTTTGAGCTCAATATTTGGCGATCAATCCAAATTCAATGCTTGCTTTTGGATGATCATTGGATATGTTGTTTCTGGTCCATCTGGTTCAGATTCGTCCTCCTCACTCTCAGAGTTCTCTACTTTATAGTCAGGATCATTATCCGAATCGTCATAATCCTAATCATCAGATGACATAGAATCTAAAATAAAAGAGAACGTTTCGTTGCAACCAGTTTAAAGCACAAATCATAATCCACTATTCCAACATCACAAACAAACATGCGTGTCGACTTCATCCATGGTTATTTTCCACGGCGATTTAAAAACTAAAAAGCAAGAGGCTCTGAGGAGCTTGAATCACTCGCATGGTAAAAGGTAGCAAATAGATGAAAGGTCATGGCAGCCATCACAGAAGGCCCCGCTTTAGAACCGATATGATGCTCCTTAAAACCCTATGTATTTATATGTTAGTATACACATGTATAATCTTAGATCTTTGAATATTAGGCAATTTGAATTATCAAGCAAAGTTTTCCATTTGGCAACTTAGTCACTAAGTTGGTAAACAGGAAGTACATAAGATAAGAGCCTGAATTTGGTAAGAACAATATGGGACCATTGTATGAAGTTGCATGCTATATATAAGGTGCATTTTGCGTCCAATTGTCTTGCTTTTTGTGTGTTATTTGGGACATCCCCATTTATTTTGTAGTTGAATATATCAACAAAATCTGGGCACTGCCTTTGTAATAATTTGAAGGTATTTCTATTTCGAATATTTATAGGATCATCTGGATTTGTGTCATCTTGGTTAGTATCTATGTTATTTAAAGAATGATTGTCACATTTATTTTCCCATGTGTATTCAAAAGTTACAGCTAAATGTTTTGTTTGTGTAGAACAAGCAGCTATTATTTCTTCTTTTTCATCATCTTGCACCCGGCACCTGAATAGGTTTTCAGGGGCTTTGGCTACAGAGCTGCCGGGCGCGTCCCCAGGTGGTGGATAGGGGAATGCCCTGTCTTTGCGGGGTAGTCAGGTCATAATACGGAAAGCCTGACCGCGAACCATTGTAGCCAAACTGTGTGGAGAAACGCCACGCTCCATGCAGTATAAAGACCCCTTCTATATTTCTCTAAAGAGAGCAGACGCACTGGGTGTCGTATAGAAGGCTAAATTTCCTGCCCCTACCCATTTCTCCCCTTTTCCAGTGGCAATCAAAAGTCGTTGCCCCGGTTGTCCCTTCCACCTTTATTTCTTTCTTCTTTTACTTACAATTTGTTTTGAATTGATTAACTTGTTCTCGTCCTGATATAGCTGAAATATTGCTCATTGGACGTTAAACTCTAACTAATCAATCAATCAATCATCATCTTGCATGTTTTCTGTTGAAGGTTGGTCATATTCTCGTCTAGATAAGGCTTCTTCCAAGGACGGTGTACAGTTTCAAAACTGTATCCTTGCAGTTCTAGGGCCCACCTACCTAATCTATCCTGTAATTGTTTTATTGAATTTAAGCAATCAACTGTGATGTTATCTGTGTAGACCAAAAATTTATTATTTGCCAAATATGGTTTGAAATGTTTGACTGCTTCTTTTAGTGCTAACCCTTCTATTTCATTAATACATTTGTATGCCATTTCTTTTCATTTGTACAAGATCTACCACCATAGGCTACTACATGTTCTAGTTTATTGTTTAGATTTTGTTGTCCTAGGACATAGCCTATTGCTGAATTAGAGGCATCCACTGATAAAACAAATGGTTTGTTTAAATCTGGGAACACTAAAATTGGGGCAGATATTAATTTTTGTTTAAGTAGTTCGAAAGCTTCTTGGCAACTGTTTGTCCAGATGAATTCTTGATTTTTCTTGGTTAGCTCGTGAGGCGGGGCTGCTATCTTTGCATAGTTGTGTATGAATTTGCGATAGGTATATCTCAAGAAAGAACGAGTTTGTTTTACAGTTTTTGGGACTGGAAATGACTTAACAGCTGATGTTTTATCCGGGTCAAATTGAATGCCTTCTATTGATAAAATGTGGCCTAAATATTGGACTTCATCTTTTGAAAAGTGACATTTGGAGGGTTGGAGTGTGAGACTTGCTTATCGCAATTTATCAAATACAAGTTGAAGGTGTTTTAAATGTTCTTCAAAATTGTTACTGTAGACAAGAATATCGTCAATATATACTAAAGCAATTTTCCAGTTCAGCTCTTTTAATACTTTTGTCATTAACATTTGATAGGCCATAGGGGCATTTTAAAGTCCAAAAATAAGTCTTTTAATTTGATTTATTCCCTGTTGCGTTACAAATGCTGATTTGTGTTTAGTTTCAGGGTCAAGGGGGGTTTGTAAAAATCCACTCATCAAATCAAGAACAGTAAATATTAATGCTTTAGAATCAGCAACTGTATAAAAACATCTCTTCCAGGAATTGGGAATGATATTGGTACAGTGACTTTGTTTAATTTCCTGTAATCTACGGCAAACCTATATTGACCATTTTTCTTTTTGACTAGAACCACAGGACTTTGCCACATTGAGTTTGATTCCTCGATAATATCATTTTCTATCATTTCAGTAACTTGACTCTGTGTTTCCTGTCTAATTTGTGGTGTTTGTCTATAAGGATGAGCCCCTACAGGTGTTGAATCCCCTGTTTCAATTCTGTGGTAATGATAACTAGTTTTACCCAACTCTGTCATATATTTGGCAAAAACTTTTCTATTCTTAGCTATCAGTTAAAAAAGCTGTTGTTTTAGTTTTTTATTTAGATTTTCACTTACTTTAATACCAAGATCTTTTATTATCTTTTCCGGAGAGATATTATTATTTTCAAAATTTTGTTCACTTTTGTTTTCATTTAATGCAAATACACATTCTTTTCAATTTCAAAAGCTTTGGCTACAGTTATTCTTTTGTTTAATGTAATGGGAACACTTGTTGGATTTAAAACCCTATACATAGCCTTTCCATTTGAGACTTTTACTACTGCCTTCGAACCAGTTGAATTTTTGACACTATTTGGTAAATCATTGGTTCAAGTAAAAGCAAATTGCAATTTTTATTTCTTTGAATTATGTTTACTGGAATATTCATTTCAGAATGTGGAGGGATCTGTAAGGTCTTTAAATTTTTTTTTAATCAATTGAACATTCATTAAATCCTCTTGTATTGACAATGTTTTATCTTGAAAATTTATTTTACCTTTATTAGCTGTTAGAAAATCTATACCTTAAATAATATTAAATGATAAGTCTTGCAAAATATTCACTTCTTGAAAAATAATTAAGTCATCGATATTCAGTTTTAAATCAAATTTTCCTAAAATTCGGTGACTTTTGCCACAGGCTGTAGTGATACTACCTACAGTACTTTCTTCAAGGTTTACATGTTTAATACAACTTCGTAGACATAACATTGAAATCAAGATATGCTTGCTCCTGTGTCTACCAAAGCACTTATTTGTTTATTTCCTATTTTAACATTGATTGTATTTCTATTTAAGGGCCGCCGTGCGCGGTCCCGGCTTATGAATAGGCCCGCAGCATCCCCTGAGCTTGGAGTATGAGTCTATCTAACAGAGGACCCCGGGATATAGAAATACGACCTAGTATCTCCGGCTTGCGGGGTGTGACCCCTCCTAAACGGAGGCTGACCCCGAGGGTCCCGGGATGTAGAAATAGGACCCATTCCGTGGTTGTGCGGGATTAATAAATACACAACCCATCTTTCGGATGGGATGTAAACTCAGGTCCACGTGTTGGAAGAAATGCCACGCTTACTGCACATTAAAGAACCTTTGTAGCAAGCTCTTTTTGGGGTGGTCCGTACGTGATCGGCTACAAGGTTAAATTCCCCGCCCTTGACGATTTCACCCTACAATTTTGGTAAAAAAATTTTATGAACCTTCATTTGAGTCATTGCAAATCTAGCAGTTAGTGCAAAACTTTTCTTATACACATAATAAGAAAAAGAAGGGAAACGGGGAATGTGTCAAAGAGACAACGACCCTAAGGGGAGCAATAACAACTCAAAGCCACCATAAGATCTTCAATGAACGGTGAGGAAACCCCACACCCAACGGTAGGTCGGAGTTGGCCCCTAAATCAAAGAGTAATCAAGTTCAGCGAAATAAGCATCTTCCTAGACTCCGATAGACATAAAGTGAACTAACTAGAAAACAAACAAGACACACAAAGGCTTAATAAATTTCCTGACTTAGGACAGGCGCAAACCTGCTGCGGCGGGGTTAAACTAGTTTTATTGGGCCCAAACCTTCCCCCTATAGCCAATGTGATAAATAAAAAAACGATCGTAACAACAGTAAAATTCAGTTGGCAACAGGACTGAGTCAACTGTGAAAAATGAAACTGAAAGAACTAAATATACGGACATAAACATGAAATCACAAGAGACTACTAGCAGTTAACTGACATGCCAGCTCCAGGCCCATTACCAACTGACAAATTAAGTTATGTACCCTCAGTATACAGCTTCCATCAAGATCCCTTCCTGTGAGGAGTTTAGCATAATGATTTCATGTA
>MJUU01014369.1:67262-78584 GCA_002080025.1 Modiolus philippinarum | reverse complement strand
CCTTGATGTAATAGTTTTTCAGTTATGAAAAGATTGCGTTCATTAAAATCGCAAACTTTATTACATACTCGAGCAAATCGAACAAGTTGAGATATGTAAACACCATATGATGGCGCTAATGGAACATCACCGTCCAGAAATGGATAATTAACTATGGGAAAAGAAAAATGGTCCCTTTTATCATAAATTTTGGTGTCTAATTTACCATTCGTTATATCAAAATTGATGTCTAAGAACGGACAATGATGATTATTAGAATTGGCTTTATTCAAAGTAAGTTCTTTAGGGTAGATGTCCTTATAATACGTATTGAAGTCGTCATTATTCAAAGTTAAAATGTCATCCAAATATCGGAAAGTATTGTTAAACTTTTCAATTAAATGCTGTTTAGATGGGTCTTTGCTGATGTTGGTCATAAACTGAGATTCGTAGCAGTACAAAAAGAGGTCCGCTATAAGTGGTGCACAATTGGTACCCATAGGAATTCCTATGACCTGGCGATAAATAGAGTTACCGGAACGAATGAATATATTGTCAAGTAAAAATTCAAGTGCTGAAATCATATCAAAACAAGTCCAATTAATTGAGTTCTTTTGTTTTGTATTACTAAAATTTGTTTGAAAGGAATTAGAACAAATATATTCACAATCGGATTTTTTGAATGCCCATTGAATAAGACGTCTGAATTTTTCCTTTATAAGATTATGTGGTAAGGTAGTATAGAGGGTAGAGAAATCAAAACTTTCAAGGGATTCGTGTGTTTAAAATTCCAATATAACTCCGCCGTGCGCGGTCCCGGCTTATGAATAGGCCCGAATCATCCTCTGAGCTTGGAGTATGAGTCTTCCTAACAGAGGACCCCGAGGGAACCTGGGATATAGAAATAGGACCTAGTATCTCCGGCTTGCGGGGTGTGACCCCTCCTAAACGGAGACTGACCCCGAGGGTCCCGGGATATTGAAATAGGACCCATTCCGTGGTTGTGCGGGATTAATAAATACACAACCCATCTTTCGGATGGGATGTAAACTCAGGTCCACGTGTTGGAAGAAATGCCACGCTTCCTGCACGTTAAAGAACCCTTGTAGCAAGCTCTTTTTGGGGTGGTCCGTAGGTGATCGGCTACAAGGCTAAATTCCCCGCCCTTGACGATTTCACCCTATTTCCAGTGGCAGTCAGAATTTCCCGTCCCATGGCCATTTCCATACCCCAAAGTGATTATTTATCAACAAACTTGTTCTCGTCTTGATATAGCTGAAATATTGCTGATTAGACGTTAAACTATATTCAATCAATCAATCAATCCTCTGAGCTTGGAGTATGAGTCTTCCTAACAGAGGACCCCGAGGGAACCCGGGATATAGAAATAGGACCTAGTATCTCCGGCTTGCGGGGTGCGACCCCTCCTAAACGGAGGCTGACCCCAAGGGTCTCGGGATATAGAAATAGGACCCATTCCGTGGTTGTGCGGGATTAATAAATACACAACTCATCTTTCGGATGGGATGTAAACTCAGGTGTTGGAAGAAACGCCACACTTCCTGCACGTTAAAGAACCCTTGTAGCAAGCTCTTTTTGGGGTGGTCCGTAGGTGATCGGCTACAAGGCTAAATTTCCCGCCCTTGACGATTTCACCCTACTTTTCCAGTGGCAGTCAGAATTTCCCGTCCCATTGCCCTTTCCATACCCCACAGTGATTATTTATTAACAAACTTGTTCTCTTCTTGATATAGCTGAAATATTGCTGAGTAGACGTTAAACAATATTCAATCAATCAAGAAAAAGTTTACGCATAGAAGTAATCATAATCTGGGGCTTCGCATACAATCCATGTCTTTCCTCCTTATGAATTCTTTAGAACCGAGAATGGTGTTTTCAACATCTTCGGCTGCTTTGTCAATGTGTTTTTTTTTTATTGACAGAATACAAATGAGCATTAAAAACATAATCTTTCACCACTGCAGTTTTTGAGCTCTATTCAATGATATCCTAGCATTTACTTTTTGTCTTTGGTAATGTCGTTTTGCCTCATATGACCCTTTCTTTTAATTTTGGGTATAATTATAGCACGTTGATAGGGATATTGTAAGGTCCTGTTTATATAGTTTCCTTTGCATCTGATATTCTTGTTGTATTTGACGCAGATTTATATTTAATAGTATTGGTCAATTGAGAGTGAGCTTCCACTCCCCCACCATCTCTTTGTTCCACTACACCTTCTCCAAAACAGGAACAAGCTTAGGGTTCTGTTCGCATTTCAACATTCTTTGTCTCCCAGTCATGTTCTTTTTACTTAAGGTTTCTTACTCTTCGCAATATACACCTTAATTTTTGGTCAGTTAGGTTATCAGAGGCGTTTACCCCTAATAGCTGGTATCCGTATTCCAGCAGTACTGTTTCCGTGATCATCCGTATTTTGAGATTTTCTACCCGAATTTAAAATAAATGAGAGGAACTAAAATATTTTTGATGTGAGTAATCCCTACGTATGACTATGCAATTAAAACGATGGCCTTAATGAATATAATGAATCGACATGTATTTATCTTTATATTCTGATGACATTAACAAATTTTATCATTTCATCTGTGGAGTTCATCTCGTCCAATCTATCAGCAACTTTTTTTCTCTACTTCATTGGATTGATTGATTGATCCGAGTTACATGTCTAGTGAGCAATATTTCACATATAACAGGACGACACCGAGTTAAGGAATTAAAAAATCAGAAATTGACCACTGGGGAATCAAGTTTTAACTGCCTCTGGAAAATTAGCCTTTCATACGACCTCCACCTAGTCGGCCATTTCACTTTAACAGTAAAGCGGGGATGGATAAAAAATATAGCCTTTCATTTAACCCCTAGTGAGTACTCTTCTTCTATGTGAAATATAGAAGGGGGCTCTATTGTATAGGACCTTATGTTGCTTCACAGTTCCCAGTTTAAGTTTTTTTTCTATGTGAAAAAATGGGTAGGGGCAGGAAATTTAATTTTCCGGAAATATGACATATGACCTGGATACGAGGTTTCACTTGGAGACGTGCCCCGGCTGGATGGTTTTAACAGAAACCTACATTATTCAATTTTGGACCTCAAAGACCGTTGTTTATCTTTAGGAAGCTATTCACTCACCGATTGCCCAATTTTGGAAACAGATCTGATTTTTTTCACGGCTTCTGAATAAACCGTATATTTGCAGTGTGAATCCGTAGTGTGTATTTTTACTTGAAAATCCGGAAAACGTAGTGGTAAACACCTCTGGGTCATCCTGAAATTTATATTCTTTTAAAATGTTTTCATACAGTTTAAAAATACGAGAACTAATGTCTCTGGCCTTCTGAGTTCGTCTTTCTTGATGTAATTTTGTCAAGAAATAATGTCGTATAGTTGATCCGATGTCGTACAGGACACAACAGAACAACAATTAGTTTTATTCTTAACAGTGATGTCCGAATTTAATTTGTAGATGTTGCCGATATCAGGAGTGAATATTATTCTGCTGATTGTCATAAAGACCTATTTACAAACGACAAAATCTTTCAATTTTTAGAAACAATCAATTTACAAATGTATTTGGTAAGATATAAATGGATTTATCTTAAAAGTTTCTACTATTGTAACATCTTCTATTTTGTTTGAATATTTTACACATTTGTTTTTACTTGTATAAAACTTTATGATTTTATACTTATTTTTCTAAAACTGTTCAATAAACTTAACAGTTTTCTCAACGATATGCTGAAATAATGCTGAAGTTTGCGTAAACCATCAATCTTCTGACAGGTCATCATTAGTAAACAAGTCTTCAAAGACATTCAGTTAACCACAAATAGGCACTGACCTAGAATTAATCAAAGGAACAAAAAACTTATAAAGCTGCAATCATTTAGATAATGCACTGCTTGGCAAATATCATTATTGTTTAATACCGTGAGCATTATTATATGCAACTTGCCGTGGGAACCGACCCGCGAGAACAAATAGGGTTGACATTATTTTTAGCTCACCTGGCCTAAAAGGCCATGTGAGCTTTTGCCATCACTTGGCGTCCGTCGTCGTCCGTCGTCCGTCCGATAACTTTTAACATTTTGACTATCTCCTCAGAAACCACTGGACCAATTCTAACCAAACTTCTAGCCAGCGCTGAACTTAGGTTAAACATTGGACCCTATGGGTAAAAGCATATATATCTCCTCTGAAGCTACTAAAGCTAATTGAACCAAACTTTCCAGGAATGATGTATGGAAGGTCCTTTACTTAGTTTGCCGAAATTTTTCCGATCCGTCAAAAAACATGGCCGCCAGCGCTGAACTTAGGTTTAACATTGGACCCTATGGGAAAAAGCATATATTTGCTATCTCCTCTGAAGCTACTGAAGCAAATTAAACCAAACTTTACAAGAATGATGTATGGAAGGTCCTTTACTTAGTTTGCCGAAATTTTTTTGATCCGTGAAATAACATGGCCGCCAGCGAAGAACATAGTTTAACATGGGACCCTATGGGAAAAGCAAATATTAACTATCTCCTCTGAAGTTACTGGAGCAAATGGAACCAAACTTTACAAGAATGATGTATGGAAGGTCCTTTTCTTAATTTCCCGAAATTTTTTCGAACTGTGAAAAAACATGGCCGCCAGCGCAGAACATAGTTTAACATGTGACCCTATGGTAAAAGCATATATTTGCTATCTCCTCTGAAGCTACTGAAGCAAATTCAACCAATCTTTACAGTAAGGATGTATGGAAGGTACTTGGATCTGACAAAAAAGATGGCCTCCAGTGCAGAATATAGTTTAACATTGGTGCCAGGAATGAGATAACCATCCTTATAGTCATCATCTCTGAAATGTATAGAAGGTCCTTTGCAAAAATTATTCATTTCAATAGGATCAGACAAAAAACATGGGTGCTAATGAAGAACATAGCTAAACCTTTGACCCCATTGGTAAGAAAACATCTTTTTTAGTCATGTTTGGCGTAAAAGCATTTTGCCATGTGAGCGATACAGGCTCAGTCTCTGAGCCTCTAGTAAAAAGTTACATTTTTTGTCGACTTGTAATTATCATGCCAAAACATTTATACATGTGCCAACAAGTCGATATAGTAATATATTTTGTTTCTATGTCATTCCTACAAGTTCACTTCAACATGAAGATTTTAAGTTGTCGACTTATTTGATCAACAAATTGACTTGAACAAGTCGACTTCTAATTGAAATTTACAAGTTTCCGGCTTCATCAATAAAAACCGAATCTAAATGTCGACTTCGTAAATAATCTGTTTGGTTCCGACTTAAAACAAATAATTTTACTTATTATTCCGGCTTACTAGCTCTGAAGGATTTGGTCTCAGTTGAATGAATTGGCCTTTTAGGTCAGGTGAGCAAAACAAAAAACAAAAAAAAAATGGTTGGAGCACCATCAATTAAACATTTTTAACCAATGTGTTGAAATAGTCCTCATCAATTTAAATCCCATCCGCCTCTAATACAAGTATGGCAAGTAGATAATCAAATCTATCACAACCTATAAAATATAAATAATTCATACATAATTCAAAAAAAAATATTCAGAGACAAATTACCTCCCCTTCATAGTTTCGGACAGCAACCACAACTCGAGGTGATACTACAACTGTGTGCCATTTTAACAAAATTCAAGCATTCGTTTAAGAGGACATGCAGCGCAAAGCCCACCCGACCTTTTTTTTCAGAAAATATGTAAAGATGAATTATCTCCTCTTTTAAATTCCAGGAAACAACCATATTACTTCATGCAAATTTTCAGGTGATGTACTACAACTGTGAACCATTTCATCAAACTTCAATCAACCGTTTAAGAGGACATGTATATAGAGAGACGAAAATGTCTTTTTTATGGTTTTAATGAGAATAAAATATCAAAACTTAATACAAATGCAACTTTACTCTCAGAACATTTGTTACATTTTTGAAGTGTGCAATCATTCGACCAAAGACAGTTCCCATTTTGTGACAAATAACATTATATCTATTAATGTGTATACTAAATACAAGCGTATAATCTTGCAAATTAATCTTAACATACGCAATATTGACACAAATTAATGCAAAATCTGCTGGTATTTAGGAAAATAAAATGAGCTAATGAATTTTGAACCTATTTTTTACCAGCCTTTGTCTCGTCGTCCATGAACCTCTGTGTACTTAATTCAACTTTATCAATTTACGGTGTGTTTACCGAATGATGACAGGTGACATCTGATCATAAGAATATGATTAATCGACCATGATAAAAAGCAAATAATAATGACATTAATAAATTTATTGAAACCTTTCTTTCAGTTTTTCTAGATTTGTTTATTTTTATCGAAGGGATATGTGTAAGATAAAATCATACAATTATATTAATATATACTAAAGGGCAAGGCATGGTTATACTGTTAAAGTAAATTTCAATGAAAGTTGTACAAAGCTTTTGTTAATGACATAGCTGAAAAATGAAAAAGCTTTCAACATAAAGGAAAGGAGTAAATGATTTGATATCCACGACTAAAAAATACGTAGTGTGCTGACACAAGGGAGTACGTTTACATTGTGTATTTACCATGCACTGTTTGTGTACGTTTGCAAGGTAGTGCCATAACCACTAAAGGTTGTGTTCCTGTGTCTAATATTTACATTTGGTACATTAAATTTAGTCCATTTTGATAGACATTTAACTTCCGATGCACCCCTTTTCAAAAGTTATATATCTTAATTACCTAATTATATTGTTTTATTATGTATTTTGTATTTCGAACTATTTCTAGGAGATTGTTACTTTTAACTAAGTGTTCTATTTCAAGGTGTTCTATTGCCTGGTGTGAGCTTATGCCTGGTATGTTTTATTACATAATTGTATTGATTTATATGTTTTATTATGCCCCCGTGAATCGAAGATTCGGGGGGCATATAGTTTTCGGTCTGTCTGTCTGTTTGTCCACAAAAAACTTAAACATTGGGTATATCTTTTGAATGGTAAGTGATAGGGCTCTCATATTTTGCATGTGTATTCCTTGTGGCAAGACCTTTTATGGATACCAAAATTTTGGATCTCGTGACCTTGACCTTGACATGTTATGGACTTTTTGAAAAAAATAATAAATTTTAACATTGGGTATATCTTTTGAATGGTAAGTGATACAGTTTTCATATTTTGCATGTACATTCCTTGTGGCAAGACCTTTCAATTGGTACTAGAATAGTTGACCTTGTGACCTTGACCTTGGCCTGTGAAACTTTTGACATTGAGCATATCTTTTGAATGTTAAGTGATAGGGCTTTCATAGTTTGCATATGTATTCCTTGTGGAGAGACCTTTCAGTTGGTACCAGAATATTTGACCTCGTGACCTTGACCTTGGCATGTGGCTGTTCGGTAAAATTTCACCAGAAAAATGAAGTTATATTTTGTTTAATTTCATATATATTGAAATTAAACTCATTTATGATGAAATGTGCTTGATATCTATAGAATTTTTTTTGTAGAAAAAGATTTTTTAAAATCATTCAGCATTTTTTTCTCATTTATTCACTTTCGTTTTACAGGTACATTGTATTTATATATGTATTATATATATCAATGATGAGGAATGTTACTAAAAATATCTATAATTTCTTTTCTTCTCTTCTGTGTATTCCTCTCCTTTTGGGGAACCAGTATTGATGATCCCTGGTGTAATCAAAGCACTGATAACACTGATAGACAGAACACAATGAGTTGAGTATAAATGTTCCAAAAAGGGGGGGGGGGGTGAAAATTGTTTCCTTAATTAAATGATTTGATAATGATTGGAGGGGTTCATTTGGGTGACTTTGTGTTTGCATCCAATTGCAATCATCATTTGATATGATTAAACTTTTCAGTTGATACCAGAATTTATTTCTACAAATTATTTTGTCTGAAGGACATTCATTGTTCAGAGTTACTAAATGTTTCTTCATTACTTCTACTCGGGGGCATAAGTGTTTCACTAAACACATCTTGTTAAGTTTTTTGTATTTTGGACTATTTTGGAGATTGTTACATTAAAGTGTTCTATTCACGGTGTTCTATTACCTGGTGTGTTCTATTGCCTGGAATGTTTTATTTCATGGCTACTGTGATTTGTCAAACTATTTCATGAATATTCATTGCTGCTATATTTGCATAACTACTGTATATCTGTTGTTTTTCGCGTCGGCTTTTGTTCGAGGTTTCGGTGTAACATAGGACAGTCAAATATTCGCTGTTTTTATAATTCGCGTTTTTACACTTTATCCAATGCATTTGAATAGGTTGGGACATTTATGCGGAGGCTAAATGTACGCATGATTGTCTACCGCGAACATAGCGAAAATTAAACACGATAAACGATAGAATCCCGATAAACGGTACTTTGACGTTTAGATTTTATCTGCACTGAAGAGACATAACCAAACCCTTCGGGAAGTTTTGAGTTTGATTTTTCTTCCGTAGTGCGACAGTGTTTTACCAGCAGACTAGATTCCTTGAGCTAGCCGGCAGTTTAGCGGCGAGCACTCTTTGACCCTTCTTTCAAAATTACGTTTTGTTTTATGCTTTTTTTGTTCCAAGATAGTGGTCATTGAGTTAGTAGTCTACCTGTATTGGGTTTTATTCGCGTGTTTATGATACTATAGGGAAACGGGGTAGAGAAAGGGGAGGTTTGGGTACCCATAAACCGGTTTAACCCTACCACTGGCTTTTGCTGGTGCCGGTACCAAGTCCGGCTATCCCGAGTTCCTATCGTTATTTATGTTTGTCTCTTGTTTTCATTATTGTTTTTCTGGTGCAGTTTGCTTGTAAATTGTGGCAAATGATTGTATTTTCTGGCCATTGTAGGTGTTTGCTGTTTTCCTGTTTTTGTAACAAGTTGTCGAAATGCGCATATGCAGAATTTGAATTTACAGTAACTTCGGTATTTAGTCATTTGATTAGTCAAAACGATTTCATGAATGTTCATTACTGTTCTATTGGCCACTGTGATTTCTTCAAAACCATATTAATTTGTTTTGCGTTGCCATGTTCATCGTTGTAATGAACAACCTCAAATGATAATGTGAAAAATATTACAGGACACGTTGAACACAAATAAACATGAAGACTGACAGAACTAATTAATGATTGTTTCCAATGGTCATTCGTCTATCGTAATAATAATAGTTGCAGTAAGTCTTAGTTTTGCAAATAGCAATTTCGACCACTTTTTCCTCTTAGTGCAGATTAGGTAATAAAACAGTTATTTAGTGTGTAGTCAGACAATAACTCAGAATTATTTTCCCTCGGTAATGGAAACAGCTCAATGTTCTATTGCCCTAAGCAACACTGAGCTATTCCGATTTCCTCAGGAAAATATTCAGGCTACACATTTAATAACTGTATATAACTGTCATACTGTTGTTATATACAGTACAGAAAGAGACATGCCATACCAAATCACTTGGGGAGACATAAATTTTAATCCTTCATACATAAAATCAAAGACATGCTATCACTGTGATAGACCTAAAAAGCAATAAAACAGAGTTGGGAGGATTAAATTTTATTACCCGTTTTACCTGTAATTCCTTTTAAGTCTACCTGCTTAATTAGATTTTTACCTGTAAAACAGGAAATATTCTGACAAAACTTGGGTTTTATTGCCCCAATTAAAAAATTTTAAAGGTAAAAATTAATCCCAATCACTTTCCTAGACATCCCCACTATCACAGTGATTAGTTATGGTATGTCTCTTTCTGTACTGTATATCAATTTTTATTATATGTCTTATTATCTAATGTAAATATGTTACTGCCTGCAATTAACATTCATCGAGGAAGGCCATGATTCTGAAGTATTAGAAATTTTTCTTTAATGTTTTTGGTATATTGATAGAGTTACCAAAATCCGAAACAGGCCTTGTATGCAGTCTCGCCACAGATAGACAATTGTCTTTGGTTGTTTGATGGGTATTGCCGTATAAGTTTATTAGAAATCTTTCTGAACAATCTGACCTCTTCAGCAAAAGTCAGGTGTCTGGATTGTTATGGTAAATACCCAAACGAATGGCTCCCTCATCTGTCAGTGCACAATACACATCCATTATTACATTTTGTAATCGAAATGTTGGTTCCCTTTCAAGAATCCGTTGGAGGGCAATTCTAGTATGGTTGCCTCCAATTACCTTTCTTTCCCCAGACTTTGATAACTTAATCTGTTTTGGCATCGTCAATATACCCTAACAATATTGTGAAATTGTTTCCAGCATTCAAATTACAATCAAACGATTAGCATGTTCCTCGTCTGGCTGTCTAACAAGAATATCCTCATTCGGCGGGATAAGATTTTCAATATGGACTTTTACTGCCTCTCCTGCAATTGAATTTTGGAAATAACTTTTGAAACAAAACCAACTACATGCTATTCTATTTGCAATGTAATTTAACATGTTGGTCTCTCCGGAGGTCACACTCATTCCGTTTTTTAAGGATTAAAAGTCCTTCATCTTGGTTTCACCTGCATGGACTCAAACTTCAAATCACCCATACAAGTATACTTCATGGTTTAAAAATGTTAGTGCAAACATGAATGTTTTTGTACACAACAGTGTAGCAAGGCAATATTAGTTATTCTTTTGATAGTTCATCACACTATGATAAACATCCCTTCTTCAAACCTAGTGTGTCAAAATCCTGACTGAGCATTTTGTCAACATATGCGTCTTTAAGGCAGATAAAAATCAAACAGAAGACTAAATTCATACCAGTAGATCAAATGACGGAGCAATAAAAAAGGTCATAATTGTAACGTCATGACCAACTAAAGACAGACCTTTTCAGGAGGAAAACATTTTCTTAAGATTCTTTAAAATTGAAGATCTCGGAAATGAGATAAATATTTTTACCGGAAAAAATAAAAGAAATTCCCTGTCAGAATGTTCCATTGAGAATACTAAAAAAAACCCTGAAATTCCTGGATATCAAATGCATCCATTTTAGGATATTGGCAAGTTTAAAATATAATTCAAATAATAGAGAAGGCAAAAAAAAAAATCCAATTAAACTAAGCGAAACGAAATTATATATGTGTCACATAACTCAGTTCGAAACTTTTACAGCATTAAAATTGTAGCAGTGATATTATTTTAATTACCTCTCTTGTTTCAATTTTCAAATGTACTGCAATTTTCCCTTTAGTTAATGAAAAATACCCATCTACGCAGAAAAAGCAAAACGATCCATAAAGGCAAATACCTAACTTCTTTTTGGAGAACTCGTTCCAGAACTTTTCTGAAAAGAATCAATACCAGTATATATATTTGCAC
>MJUU01014369.1:54591-65678 GCA_002080025.1 Modiolus philippinarum | reverse complement strand
GAAAAAAGGGGGATAGTATGAGGTTTACCCTCAGGTTGAAGTTTTTTTCTGTGAAGAATGTATGCTATTATCATGAAACTATATTTAAATACTCATTAGAATATATAGATAAACAAAAAACATCATAAATATTTACCCATGTAGCCAACTTCATGCTTAACTGATCACAGAAGAAAGGGATAATTGGAGGTTTATCCATAGATTTAAGTGTGGTTTCTGTGACTAATGTAAGCTATTATCATTAAATACCCGTTATATACATTAGGGTATAATTAAACAAAAATTATAATAAAGTTTTATCCATGCAACCAACTTTATGCTTAACTGATCTCGAAATATAGCACTGTTCAAAACAGTTGAGAGGCGGGGCATTGTGTCCGTTTGACACATATTCTTGTTTTATGAATTTTATAAATTTGTTAGAAAGACCCTCTTGTAACATGTCAAATTTTGCAACAAGGTAAATTCTCACGTGATATATGTCCTTTCCATTTGCTCCAATCAAATTAAAGTATCTCGTCTGTTTCTGAGTTCTTGTATTTAAGTATGTCAATATAGTCTCTTTTTTTCAAGACTTTTACTTTTTTGACGGTAACACTATTGCCCATCTAACAATAAAAAAAATTAAACATCTCTAAGTATGAATCGTCAAACAGTGATAACTCAATAGAAAATATTTGCAACATGCATGTTAATGCATACATGTAAACATTGTATTACTTGTGGTATGAATGACTAAATACCGAAGTTACTGTGAATTTGAATTCTGCATATGCGCATTTCGACAATGAAAGCATTTACTGGTGTAAAACGTGGACTGACATACAAACTTAACAAATTCTGAAAGATTGTTGAATGAGAAATTGAGATTTTACATATATACAATCTCACACACACATATTCATGTATGTACATATATGCAAAGTTAATTAAAAGCAATGCTATTTTTAAATAGTTCTCGTCCTGAAATAGCTGAAATATTGCTCATTGGACGTTAAACTCTAACTAATCAATCAATCAATCATCCACTTTAAGTCATGGAACAACTGCTGGAAATCATCGCCAACCAACCAAATAAAGTTTCATCTGATTTGAATACATTCACACAGGTAATCATCAGTACTTTTTAACTTTATGATACTCTATCTGAAAAAATATTTATATAATAAAAATAATAATAAGTTTTATTTAAAGTCAAGTAACAGTACAACATAAGTTCTTGAGAGCTTTTGAACCGACATAAGTGAATAATATACAGTGCATGCAAAGCAAATTTCATACAATAGAAGAACACANCCTACTTTTCCAGTGGCAGTCAGAATTTCCCGTCCCATGGCCCTTTCCATACCCCAAAGTGATTATTTATCAACAAACTTGTTCTCGTCTTGATACAGCTGAAATATTGCTGAGTAGACGTTCAACAATATTCAATCAATCAATCAATCTTGAGAGCTTTTGAACCGACATAAGTGAATAATATACAGTGCATGCAAAGCAAATTTCATACAATAGAAGAACATAGTTAATGCAGATATTGACAACACAAACATGACATACATAAAAACAAAAGATGTAATCAGAGAGAGCATAAAACGACATTTATAAATAAAAGCACATAAGTATGATTAACAAAAGCATACATATTACAAGCACTAAAAGCAGTAGACTGCACACATAAATAACATAGCATGAAAATAATATATTTGCAAGCATTAAATAAAGCAGCATAACATAAATAAGCAAATTAACAATAAAAAGCAAAATAGCAGGTAACAATATGGTTTTAGACACTCTGCTCTATTCAATAAATTACAAACAACCATAAATTGAAATCTAATTTCTACATACAGCACATGAACATAATTTGTCACCCCAGCTCGAAATCATCCCATAATATACTTCATGGAATACAGTCAGACATCGGTAAACAGGTCGGTTCCTGTGGTAAAAACCGTGGGGAACGGGTAGTGTTGACCCGATGTCATATTGGACACACTAGAACAACACATAGTTTTATTCTCAACAGTGATGATCGACCTGAATGTATTCCATGCAATTGTCCGTATACAATTCAACATGTTTTAATTGAATGTGTAGATGTTGCCGATATTATTCTGCTGATTGTCTTAAAGACCTATTTACCAACGTCGATGGCGACAAAATCGTTCAATTTTTAAAGCAATCAATCTATTTAGTAAGATTTAAATGGATCAATCAATAAAACAAATTTTTAATTTCTTATATTGTTACTGTTAAACCAAAATTTCTTCTATTATGTTTCTAAACATTTTACACATTTGCTTTTATTGTATAAAGCAAATATGCTTTTATATTGATATCTCATGTATTTATTAAAATTGTTCAATATACTCAACAGTTCTCACCACAATATAGCTGAAATATCGCTAAAGTTGGCGTAAAACATCAATCAATCAATCGAAATCATCCCTATAAACTGATTAAAATTTATGAATTGCCTGAGTTTTTCAGGCAAAGAGTTAGAAAGTATTTAGCAGACTACCTAAAAGATGTTTTCCATATCTTGATGTTTTGACATGGGGTATCTGTAGAAGGTTACTGTACTTGATTTTGTCTATGTATTAAGTCAGATAAAACAGGTGGAGCTAAATCACATAGAATTTTAAAAGTTTCCAAGGCCATTGTCCTTGTTCTTCTAATATGTAGTGTAGGTAATTTTGCCATAATTAATAGATCTTCATACGTTGAATTGTAATCTGAATATACAAAACGCAATGCTCTTTCGTGTATTTTTTTTATTATTTTCTTTGTATTGGTCACTGAACAAAAATGCCAAGAAAGCGGACAGAAATTAAAATTTGACAGTATCAAAGTATGAAAATAGTGAGTCTACTCAGTTTACACAATTTTTTACCATTTGTTTTTAGAATATTAAGTTGCTGTATAGCCTTTTTACAAATAGATTTAATATGGCAATCTAACTTCAACATGAAATGAATATCAACACCTAAAACA
Organism: Modiolus philippinarum; assembly: GCA_002080025.1. Lineage (NCBI taxonomy): Eukaryota > Metazoa > Mollusca > Bivalvia > Mytilida > Modiolidae > Modiolus > Modiolus philippinarum. The sequence goes on along the minus strand of MJUU01014369.1, from coordinate 62,684 downwards.
GGAAGGTAAGATTGATTGATTGATTGAATATTGTTTAACGTCTACTCAGCAATATTTCAGCTATATCAAGACGAGAACAAGTTTGTTGATAAATAATCACTTTGGGGTATGGAAATGGCCATGGGACAGGAAATTCTGACTACCACTGGAAAAGTAGGGTGAAATCGTCAAGGGCGGGGAATTTAGCCTTGTAGCCGTTCACCTACGGACCACCCCAAAAAGAGCTTGCTACAAGGGTTCTTTAACGTGCAGGAAGCGTGGCATTTCTTCCAACACGTGGACCTGAGTTTACATCCCATCCGAAAGATGGGTTGTGTATTTATTAATCCCGCACAACCACGGAATGGGTCCTATTTCTATATCCCGGGACCCTCGGGGTCAGCCTCCGTTTAGGAGGGGTCACACCCCGCAAGCCGGAGATACTGGGTCCTATTTCTATATCCCGGGGTTCCCTCGGGGTCCTCTGTTAGGATGGCTCATACTCCAAGCTCAGAGGATGCTGCGGGCCTATTCTTCAGCCGGGACCGCGCACGGCGGCAGGAAGGTAAGAAGACAATATATATTTATATATGAAAGCAACATGAATTAAGGGTGATGTAAACCATTAAATTATTAAAATAAATAGATGTATTCATCAAAGTGAACATGTATTTGACACAGTATAAATATGTATGATTGCAGTTTTTTTAAAGAAATTGTTAGTTGTTTCATACATCAATCTTGTTTCGTACCCATTTACTTCATACCTTTCACATTATTCACTCAAATTTGAAAATAGAAATGAGATATTATGTATTAAAAATATGATACTCTGTTTTTTCAAATATTTTGAACGCACACCGAACAAACATCTGCTAAAAGTACTTTACCTCCTCTTCACAGAAAAACATGTAGACAAAATAAAACCTCCTCTTCACAGAAAAACATGTAGACAAAATAAAGTATCAAGGATTAACCGAAGTACTCTTGTCAAAATGATATTGACATTAAAATTTGTTTTTTAAACATATTATCTTTCGAAAAAAAAGAAAAAAATACATACCGTAGTTGTATTTTTGACGAGTAATGGAAGATCTTCCGAATACCGGCCATGACTTGTAATGAAATTTTCATCACCACTTCTGTAACTCTCCCAATTTGTGCGGGGGGGGGGGGTGGAAGGGGTAGGGTTGGGCTGCTCTCCGTCTCACTGCTGTCATGTATTGTTTTGACAACAGTTTCTTTATATCGTCTGACTCCAAATTTCCAATAATAAGTCTCTCTACAATATAAAAAAATGAATTATGTCAATTTTTTACAGGATGGCAACAAGACAGATAATTTTATCTGGTTATCTGGAGTCTTAAGTTCTCGAGCAAGTATGACATTCTTTCTACTTAAGTTTAATAATATTGCAGTCTTAATATATACAACATTAAATTCAGTATATTCACTATTACAGATGAAAAAAAAGTTAAAAAAAGAGAAACTGAGACTTAATATCTTTGTTTCAAACAGCAATTTCACATGTATATACTGATTTATTCGATTTACTAGAAAATGAATGTTATTTTGATAACGGTTATGTCTCATACTCATATACACTATACACATATATATCTAGAAACAGACGATGTTAGTTGAAGTGACAAACTGTTTAAGATGTGAATGATTTGCGATAAATTGTCACATGTACATCAATAAATTCAATCATAAAACTCATATTTCTCAAAAAAAAATTTAATAAATAAAAAAATTAATTAAAAAATACTAATAAAATAACATAATTCAGTAATTGTTTCGATTTCAGCTTGCTTAGTTTCTTCCGTTATAGTAGGGGTAGTATGTTTGATAAGAAGATATATAGAGAAAACTACACATGTTACGCCTGAACATGATCCTAACTATGTACCCGAAATAAATATGTCGTATAACATGAGAAGAACATTGCACTATCACGACCCTGTAATTTACCCCGAAAGTATTTGTTCAAACTCAGACATTTTATTCAATGAAAACTATTAATTTCAAAATAATTCAGGTGATGATGTTGCAGAGGAATTTTCTTCTTTGTAGATTCACTGTATATACTAGTATAACACTCCTTACCATTTTTGATTCAATTAATGAGCTAAGAAATGGAATACTTTAAACAGAATTGTTAATCGTTTCCAACATTACCAAGCAAGAATCCCTAGAGAACAAAGACAATTTCCAATCCAAAATTCAATACAACAACTCAGAAGGTCAAGACGAGTTAGGAGACGGCCACAAAGACCTTTGTGTTAAAATCTGTTGCACCAGTTAATGAATGTGACGTCAATTTCGACTTTCTAATTGTTGCAAATGTTTTTATCTCCAGTAAATCATGTGTTTGCATATGGTATAAATGGATGGATATGTTGTCCATATCATGTACAAACGTATAATAAAGTCTGTATGATAAAGATTAACATTTCTAATTCCCCCTCCCACTTGGCAATTCGATTGAAAACAATAAATCTGCTCCTGCTCGTATATCTTCATTAAAAACATAATTCACAAGGTGCCATCACTTCTGGCAGTCTTGTAGAAATTGGAAAGACTTCCAAAGAAATTAAAAATTCAGCCATTTCTGCAAGTAATGAGTTGATTTACACAAGGTGTAATCAATTTACATTGAAATTACTAAAAATTGAAACATGTTTTATATGAATATGATACTGATCAAATTATAATACTTCTTTGCTTTGTTTTGTGACATGCCAGGTATATGTATCTACTTTAGTTTTAACAAAGTGTTACCAAAATGGTTATGAGGTTAGTCAGTTATTATGTTGTGAACTATTAGAACTTTAATTATTATATTTCGATTTTGGGAAATAGTGAGTTAAAAATGATCTGTTATGTTTCGACCTTGGGGAATAGAAGATTAAAAGTGTTGATTCTACTTAGTTTGTTTGTGTAATTGTAGATGTCATGTTTCGACATATGGTTAAATGAAATGTTCTTTTAGGTTATGTGAAAGTATGTGTCTGTTATGATAAGAAAATGTAAAATTAAATGATATCAATTGAAAGTTGTTTTGTTTATGTTGTAAACACTGTAATTATAAAGACAGGATAACAGTTAACACCTACAATGGTCGAAAATTACAATCACAACCACAAGTCACAAGAGAACTGCACTACAAAAAAACACAAAATAGACCAGACAAACATAAATAACTATAGCAACTTGGGATAGCCGGACTTGGTACGGGCACTAGTAGCAAAAGCTAGGGGTTGGGTTAATCCGGTTTATGGGTACCCAAACCTCCCCTTTTTCTACAGTATAATAAACATACGAATAAAACCCCAAAAAGGTAGACTACTAACTCTATGACCACTATCTGAAAAAGAAAGGAATATGACAAAACGTAATTTAGAAAGAAGGTCAAAGAGTGCTCGCCGCTAAACTGCCGGCTAGCTCATGGAGCCCAAACACTGTCACACTATGGAAGAAAAATCAACCTCAAAACTTCCCGAATGGTTTGGTAGAGTCGTCATATATTTTAGTAGACATCGGCAGTATCAGTGAGAGGCCCATGTATGTGTAAAATCATCAGGTCACTGGAATCCAAAGCCAATGCAACGGATTCGTTTGTCGATATTCTCTATTATGTAAAGAATGTAAGTTACGTCCCAGTTTCTCGGGATGTTTTATTAGTTTCTGGCATTTTTTAACAACATTTCCATAAAATCAAGGATAAGAAATCCCTTTGTAATTAGCTGTGTGCGAGTCACGTCATATTTGGATATCAAATGTTCCTATTTCTGTAAAACTTTTTAAAAGTTTTTAATAATTTAGGAAATTTATAACCTTATTGTAAAAGTCTTCTTTGTTTTTGTTGTTGATCATTCTTATCTACATGATCAGGCCTCAAAGTAAACTTTTATTTATGGTCGTTAGTTGGCCACCATTGTCAAAATTTTGGGCGCCAGACAGTATGTTTTGATCCCCACAGCATGATTAAGCACCTCAATCGGTCTCGGGGGATCCGTCTACAGAATCCCACTTGTGGGTAGGGGAATTTCACGTCTAATCGGGGTGTAAAGGTCATGATGCGAAAAGCCTGAACGCGAAGAATTGTAGACAAATTGGCTGGAGAAACGCCACGCTCCATGTAGTATAGAGGCCCCTTCTTTATTTTTCCAAGACGAGCAATTCCCTGCCCCTACCCATTTCTGCCCCCTTTTCCAGAGACAATCAAAACTCGTTGCCTGGTTGTCCCTTCCTCCTTTGATTCTTCTTTTAAATATATCGGGGGGTTGATTTCCTTGTTCGCGTCATGAAATATGCATTGAACGTTAAACTTAACTAATTCAGCGATCTAAAAATCTTATAAGAGAGCGTCCTTTAGTTCCGAAACGTCATGGAGGGCTTAATTTCCTGCCCCTACCCATTTCTTCCTTTTTTTTCCGGTGGCAATCAACTCATTACCCTGATAATCCCTTCCACCTCATTTGCTTCTTATTTAATTTCTTATTTTGCTATATTTTTAGACTGTTTCTCGTCCTGCTATAACTGAAATAATGTTCACTCGACATAAAACATACACTAATCAATCAATCGACTTTCTAAATTATTTTTAAAAGCCGATAGCTTCAGTATTTGAGAAATCGTGCAGACTTCACTTCAGAAACAGTTTGAAAGACGCATAACATTGTAACTTTCAAATATCAAACGTTGAAGAGGTACTGAAAATACAAATCAATATCAGAAAAGCTACCGCCGTGCGCGGTCCCGGCTGAAGAATAGGCCCGCAGCATCCTCTGAGCTTGGAGTATGAGCCATCCTAACAGAGGACCCCGAGGGAACCCCGGGATATAGAAATAGGACCCAGTATCTCCGGCTTGCGGGGTGTGACCCCTCCTAAACGGAGGCTGACCCCGAGGGTCCCGGGATATAGAAATAGGACCCATTCCGTGGTTGTGCGGGATTAATAAATACACAACCCATCTTTCGGATGGGATGTAAACTCAGGTCCACGTATTGGAAGAAATGCCACGCTTCCTGCACGTTAAAGAACCCTTGTAGCAAGCTCTCTTTGGGGTGGTCCGTAGATGATCGGCTACAAGGCTAAATTCCCCGCCCTTGACGATTTCACCCTACTTTTCCAGTGGCAGTCAGAATTTCCCGTCCCATGGCCATTTCCATACCCCAAAGTGATTATTTATCAACAAACTTGTTCTCGTCTTGATATAGCTGAAATATTGCTGAGTAGACGTTATACAATATTCAATCAATCAATCAGAAAAGCTAAAAATAATACCTTTTTTTTTCTAGTCGCCAACATGTAACAATGTGGTTGCCTAAAGGCGACCGGTTTTAAAAGTCGTCTATCGCCGCTAAATTTGGTCGCCATTTCAGTCGACTAAATAGAGCCCTGAATGATGCTTCCCATATCTGTATACATGATCGACATAATATGTATGTGTAAAATATGTCTCATCTGTAGGTGATACAAGTAACTCTATGTAATTTTTACACTCAGAATATATCTTAAATTGTTTGTATGATCTGTTAATCTATTTTTAGTACGTTTTGAAACAAATTTAAATTTTTTTTCATTAATAATAAAGTTTTTTTTTCTCGATCGTGTTGTTTTCACGTATAAAATTAGAAATAGTAAAAAAAGGAAAGAACCTAGACATTACGAGTATGGTTACAGATATACTGTATATAATAATATAAGATGATGAAATAATGAGTAATTTCAATAGTTTTCATTATGCGAATACATGTATGTTTAGGCATGAAACTTAAAAAACAATAACAAAAGTATATATAGCACCAAACTTTTATTTTTCAATGATAATGATCCTTATGGATTTAATAATTGAAATAACACTTAAAGGGTTATCTCTCTTGATTTTACCTCTTAATCACTTATACAAGTGATAAGGTAAGCACTTGAACCAATGATTTGAGTTTTCATGTTTTAAAGATGGACATTGTTTTGATAGCGTCTTTGGGAATTATGTTGTCAATTATTTAAGCCGGATGATATAGGGACTAACTTACTGGTTGTCTCTTATACAAGTGATTTCATTTTTTTTCCCAAATACAGCTGAACACCAGGTTTTTTCGTGCCCCGAGAACAGTTTTTTTAGTCGAAGAACAGTACTTTTTATTGATTTAACTTAAAGCTGAAACATCCTAGTTTCCAAAATAATTATCCTTAAAGAGCATCAGACAAATTAATTTTCATATGGAAAACTTACTTTAAAATGACCTTATTAATGCTAAATTTTGCTTAAAATCTGAACTTGTCAAATGGCTTCCTAATTTTACATATTTCATAGCTTATATGGAATAGTTTACATGACTTTTCAGATCAAGGTATTTTATCAGTTTGCTGATTTATGAACATTTAGAATTCCATTTAGAAAAGCTCCAAACTCACTCATATAAGTCACTTGGTTCTGTGATTTCCCTGACTGTAAGATGCATGAAACACATCCAGACATACCAGAAGTCTAACAAGAGGGCTCAAATCCACTTTTCTGTGTTTTATAGCATATAAACCAATAAAGCAGTTACTGCATTTAAGTTAGGAAGCTAAAAATTCTCGTCCTGATATAGCTGAAATATTGCTCATTGGACGTTAAACTCTAACTAATCAATCAATCAATAAAAATTCTCTCTGTGAAAATATCAAAGTTTACTGAAAGAAACCCCATCAAAATCCGATAAATAATAAAGATTATACAGTCAAATATGTGAAAACCACCAATTTGGCCCCTTTTTCTAAAACGTGCGGGCCCGGAACATAAAATTATAGCCTGGGCTAAAGCATGTGCCAAGAAACATCATACTAAAATTTGAAAATGATCCGTTCACTGGAACCAAAGTTATGCTGTCCACAGACACAAAAATACCCAATTTTACCCCTTTTTGGCCCCTCTTTTCTGAAACGGGTGGGACCATAAACCCGAAATTAACACCCGGGATTGCCATTATGCCAAGACACAACATACTGAAATTTGAAGATGATACGTCCACTAGAAACAAAGTTATGCTGGCCAACGACGCAGACGCCGACGACTGCGCCATACCATAATTGATTGAGTTCTGAAAGTCTTAAAGGAGTTGTGGATTAGGCTAAAAAAATATTCTGTTCCAGTCACCGGTCTTGAGAAAAATTATTTCATAAACTGACTCTCTAAAAGTGTTTTGTAAATACGACAAGAACATGTGTAGAAATTGCCATTTTCAAAAAGTTCCATTGTGGTTATCACGTAGTCAGAGTTCTTAAGTTATCCATTCTGATCATCGTAATCATTCATAACTTCTACAATTCGCTGTTCATTATAAATATTCACTAATTTTCTGGCAGTGAGTAAGGATTTCATAACTCCATCAAATATTTTAAATTGTGTCATCAAATTTTCAATCAGAGGATTCTGAATTGTCTTAAGAATAGATTCTTTTGTTACGATTTTCCCGACTGATTGACGTTCTCTTCTACTCTTGATATTAGATTCAAAACTTATGTTAGTGTCAACTCCATAGCAAAATGCAATTGTCCTTATACAATTCAACATGTTTTAATTGAATGTGTAGATGGACCCATTCCGTGGTTGTGCGGGATTAATAAATACACAACCCATCTTTCGGATGGGATGTAAACTCAGGTCCACGTGTTGGAAGAAATGCCACGCTTCCTGCACATTAAAGAACCCTTGTAGCAAGCTCTTTTTGGGGTGGTCCGTAGGTGATCGGCTACAAGGCTAAATTCCCCGCCCTTGACGATTTCACCCTACTTTTCCAGTGGCAGTCAGAATTTCCCGTCCCATGGCCCTTTCCATACCCCAAAGTGATTATTTATTAACAAACTTGTTCTCGTCTTGATATAGCTGAAATATTGCTGAGTAGACGTTAAACAATATTCAATCAATCAATCAATCATATTTTCAATCCGAGGATTCTGAATTGTCTTAAGAATAGATTCTTTTGTTACGATTTTCCCGACTGATTGACGTTCTCTTCTACTCTTGATATTAGATTCAAAACTTATGTTAGTGTCAACTCCATAGCAAAATGCAATTGTCCTTATACAATTCAACATGTTTTAATTGAATGTGTAGATG